>OMNZ01082751.1:2075-18755 GCA_900303255.1 Lesueurigobius sanzi
AAATATGAAGACACTTGTTATGGATCAAATTGATTCAACTTTACTTTTACTGGTGTCCCCTGTAGAGCACAGTAATCAATGTCTAAAATTATATTGCTAAAAATTCAAAACGGAGATATCTGTTTTTGCAAATGAACTCTTCACATGGAAAACTGGCACCCTTTGTTCTTGGTATTTTCTCAATGAGCCTCATAAGGCAGTGACCTGAAATGGTTATCAACAGTCTGTGAAGTGAAAACCATTCTTGGTGACTACGTTGTGAAGCTCATTGAGAAAATGCCAAAAAGCTGTAATTGCAAAGCTGTAATCGAAGCAAAAGAAGAAGAATATGTTTTTGTCCAAAGCATAATAATCCCATATGTGTTCGTTCCTAATGAATGTCTTCAGTGAGAACATGTAAATGGTCTTGAAAAAGTGTTCCAAAACTTTTGACCAGTAGTGTGTTTTCATTTAGTTTCTGTCTCTGTCTATAAACAGAAATGTATTTCACTCTTAGTCAAGAAAAACGTTTCATAGTCGACTAAAACTGGACTGAACCTAAAATGAATGTGGTCAACTTTACATCCATTTTATTGTGTTCAAATATACATTCCCCAGCCAAAAAAAACTGTATTACTACTATTACTACTATTACTATTACCTGTTGTTTTTGCTTCTTTGATGACACTTTTCCTGACTTTGTGCACCCCCCTGTGTGATACTGTCCTAAGAGCTGTTGTGACAAGTAAATTTCTCCATTGTGAGATCAATAAAAAACTATCTTATCTTATCTTATTTAACTAAGCAAATAGATCTGGCGTTGCTGCCGTTGGTCAGTTTTAGTTTCAGCAACAAAATGAGCTCAAAGAATGAGATCAGCTGATTAAAAGAAGTTATTCCATCAATGTATTCCTTCTTCCCTGATGCCACGGGCGTATTCTAAGATGACAATGCCAGGATTCATTGAGCTCACGTTGTGAAAGAGCGGCTCAGGAGCATGAGACATAATTTTCACACATGGATTGGCCTCCACAGAGTCCATATCTTAACCGTGCTGAGAATGGTTGCGATGTGCTGGAAGTGGCTTTGCGCAGTGGTCACACTCTCCCATCATCAATACAAGATCTTGGTGAATAATTAATCCAACACTGGATGGAAATGAATCTGTTAACACTGCAGAAGCTTATTAAAACAAAGCCACAGCTAATAGACACGAGCAACGAGAAGGTTAACAGTTAACATTTCGGTGACACCAGAGGCTGCGTCCTTTGAGATTAATGGGGAAACATCGGCTGAGATCTTCACATTTACGTCTGAAAAATAACAATTTATGCATTTTGTACATTTGTCTAATATAAGAGGTAAGCTGTAGATTCACAGAGCAGATCATTTTACTTGGCAAGTCAAAATGACTAGAGGGACTGTACCTGAGGTTTTCTACAGAAGGGCAGTGAACTTTTCTCTTTCCCTCCTCCTTTGGTATATTGCAAATTCAGACGGTTATGGAATTAATACTGTGACTGTAATGTAAAGCATTGACTGTCGGTTTTGCAGGTATGTAGGAGGTTTTATTTTATCGATCGCGTCAGATGTCACAAGCATTTCATCTTGAAGTTGAATAAAACTAATTTCAAAGTCTCTCACCCCCTGCTCTGTTATCTTTACACTTAAGCCACAGAACGCTCCTATTAAGTTTGAAAGATAAAATACCTCTTACCTCTAAATCAAACGTTTGATCTGGAAAGCATCGATCATGATGTTTATTTAAGAGACAGTGAAAACTTCAATAGTTTCAGTCATATTTAAATTTAGATGCACAGTGTTATTATTATTAGAGTTTGCAATGTACTAGAGGAGGAAAAACAAATTTCATTCCACTAGTAGAGATGAAAGCAGGTATAGCCCCTTTAATGCCTTCAATGAGAGCCATACAATGTTGATAGTGTTTAAAATAAAGAAAACCAACGCATAAAAAGTGTTTCTAAACTTTTGACCGGTAGTGCATGTTCTCAAAATTAACACTTTCACCTCAAAGCCAACACTTCTGCGCAGCGAAAATCGAGGCTTATATAAAGCCAGGAAAAGGGGGGAGAGCCATGAGACAAGTGAGAGCAGGTTGGGCCTCTAGCTGTCAATCAAGGCTTGTGGACGCATACCGTGCCGCAAACACGTCCGTATTCTGTCAACGGGTGTCAAGAGCTTATGTTTCGCCTCCGGGACATTCAAAACGCAGGAATGCCTCCACCGGGCTTTGTTTTATACGCCACGTTTTCATCAGAGAGAAGCGTTACCGAAAAATACAAGTAGGTGAGTTTTAAACGTGATTGAAAAAGTAACAGCACGAGCCTGATTCGTCCCGGGGAGAAGGCGAGCGCTTCATGTTGCTCACAAACAGATGTGTGTACCGAGGCATTCCTGCACTGTTGAGCAGAGCCAGATGTTTTGGCTGGGAGGCCCGGGGTGAGCGTTAATGCTTCCTTGTTTGTGCTTTGTAAACATCATGGAGCCATCTTGAACGGAGCCAGCACGGAGAGATGGCACACTCGATGACAGGCTGCCGCTGATGCCGTGCCCCGGCGCAATTAAAACGGCAGAGACGTGAACAATGAGTGTTTGCATAGAGGAAGTAGTTACCAGAGAGACACAAAGCAAGCACAAAACACAACTCAGTCAGACTTCAGGAGTTTAATTTGAACATTAATATATTGGTCCTATCTATCCCTCCAGCGGCTACACAAACAAGCTTTCTTAAAATAAATATCTTCATTATAAAATAATAAACCTTCAAATAAATATAGACTTTTTTACTTTACACTAAGCAATGTTGGAATTAGAAAATACATTTTATACACTTTACAATAAAGAAGAGCTTTCATTTGTAACACACATTAAATGATTGGTACATTCCAGTGAATGTAAAACATTGTATGAATAAACTTTACTGATTCAAATCAATGTGGATTTATCAAGGTGCCTGCTTGGCAGCTAACGTTCACAGTCGAAGTATTATATGTACAAAAATAAAACATCTGTTGCTCTAATGTGTACATCCTTTGCACCAAACACTCAGTTAGTAACAGAAGCCTGTTACAGTATATATTAAACTTAAAGGCACGCTCCAGATGTGACTGGCACTGGGGTTAAGAAGTAATGTTTCAGGAGAAGACCGTAGCGTCCTGAACATGGAGCGCTTGTTTCACCTGCAGGACTCTGGTCAGTGAAGGCACCACTGGCCCCTGCTGCGTTCAGGTGAAAACTCAATGATCTAAAAGGTCCAGCGTGGCAGTACGTGGGCTGGTCCCATGCTTGGATGGTGATACCCCGCAGCGGCAGCCAGGACGTGCAGCACGGTCGTAGCAGCTCTGACAGGCCTGGACACAGGTGCGTGCTGGGAGGTAGCAGAGCAGACAGGGGAACAGCAGGGCCAGCAGAGACACTGTGGCCCAGCGGGCACAGCAGTGAGGCTGGGAGCAGGAGAAGGGTTTGTCTGCACATGTGTCCTCATCGTCAGACGAGCAGTGGTAGAACAGGCCTTTGACACAGCACACACACGTCCCGTACTCCACTGCGCTCTGAGCAGAACACATGCAGCGGCGCCCACACAGCCAGCAGGACGGCAGCACCCGCGGGCGCACACACTCAGGGCAGCGGCAGCGCCTGCACTCCTCACACCTGTCCCAGTGTTTATGCAGACCATTGTGCCCCCCGCTGAGAGGCTCGTTCAGAGGTTTAAGCTCCTCTGGGTTCTGCTCTGGGACTTTGGGCTGGGCCCTGATGATCTCTGTCCTGGACTGTTCCAACAGCCTGTGTCCTGAGGAAGGGCTGTCCCCACTGTTTCTCTGGCCGTGGGACTGCTGCTCGGAGGAGCGCTCAGCCTGCAGGTTCTGCAGGTTCTGCAGGTTATTGATCCTCTCCTGGGGACAGGGTGCTGAAGGTCCATCTGTGTACTCATTACTGCAGCCAGTCACTCTGATCTGGTCCAGAGACAGCACCGGTCTGCTGACAGCAGCCTGCTCCAGGAAGTCCTCCGACTCAGGCGTTCCAGGTGTCCTCATGTCACGCGGCCCGCTTAGAGGGGACCCTCTCACAGCGGACTCGCCCGGAGACGACCCCGCTGGTGAGGGTGTCATCCCCGAGCTTTCTCCTCCCCCATCGCTCTCTCTGCTGGGATCCATGTTGGGAGTGAAGGGCGTCTGTGGCAGGCATGGGACACATCTGAAGTCCTGCAGACACAGAGTTTATTAAGTTAATAAGAGCAGGAACATGCAAATAGTCCATGCAAATCATAACAGACTCATCCAGCACGGAGCAGGAAGTACAGGACCAGGGGTTCTCAACAAGTAACGACCCAAATAAAATAAAAAATGAATATATTGAAGATGTATTAAATATGCATAATGTTACGGAGGCCGTTGATTGTAAGCATTGGTAGTGTCAATTACTTGAAAATGGCCCAGAGACCCATTAGTTGGTAACCACTGCTTTTATCTCATCCTCAGCGAAAGACTAAACAAAATGAGTGACCCGTCTGTGTTCACCTGTCAGTGTTCAAAATCAGTTTTTAAATCAAGCATCAGCCCATGTGGCATGTTCAAAGATTCATTTTAGCCCAGCACTCCCCCAATAAATTAAATATGTCTGGGGTCACACAACACGACTGTGGGGGGAGGGCTGCAAGATTTTGGAAAATAACCCAACTACGACTGACAGGTATCGCAATTGCATTTCAGAACTTTTTTGTAGAGGTCAAAAACACAAGGTTTTATACTCGGTTTGGCAGAGAGAACATTGTATTTTAGAAGAAGAGCTTTATTTATATATTTAGACATTGAATTTAAATGGACCCCCCCCATGTTAACATATGACATGCAAATCATTCTCAAATTAATATCACTGTGGACTGTCAGTTTGGTGGCCTAGTCCCCCCCCCCCCCCCTGCCTCCAATAAGCTTCCAAATGGCATCTTTGCGGGTTGGGGGGTGCGATCCCCTCTGCTGCCCCCTTTTCAGTGACAATACAGGAAGGGCTTTTGTGCGCCGCATGACAAATGGCCCCCAACAGCCGCCCCTCATTCCAACACACTTAACACCGAGGGACACAAAGGAAGATGACGGACAGGACGAACAGAAAAAGAGCGCCGTGTCCCGAGTGGGGCGTTCAGGGGAGCTCCATGTTTGGAATGAGCGCGGTGATGCATTCAGGGACCGGGGGGGCAGTGCAGCATCAGGCCAAAGTGTGGTTCTGTAGGATTTATGAGCTTCCCTTTGGCACGTTTTGCACAGGAAGGTGGGGCATGGTATGGTCCCAAGCATGCACAGTGGGTGGGTTGAACTCGCTGGTTTCATAACTCGTAGAAAAAAATAATAAATCCATCATGAAGCTAATGTAGAGGAACAAAAAGGCCGTCGTATTTTTTTTTTAAATACATTTGCACGATGAAACCACAGCGTTAAAAAATGTTAAACCAGTAAATGAGGAATGCGTAAAAGTCTGCGTAATGCCAATCGCCTTCACGATTTGGAGCCTTCTTTGCTCCAAGGCTTCCAGCAATCATTGTGCAGCATTCGACAGTCCAAACCCCCTGCAAATGCTCCACAAGCAAAGAAAAAAGTTGCATCGATTCTCGCTGTAGCTATACCTTTGCGCGTAGCAAGTAAAGTCTGCCCTCCAAAAGCTAGTTTGTGTTTAGCCAAATGCTACACTTACCGTACTTTTTGGCACGCTGTCCTCCGCTGCTTTTACGTGAGATTAATCCACTCTGGCCACCGCGTTTTTACGGACTCCAGCGCGTCGAGGAAAGAGAAAAGGAGTCAATCGGGGAAACCGTTTGTAAAATCCATTTAGGACAAGGTTCCCGTGGCGGAGCTTTCATCCAAAGACGCAGCGTTTTTTTTAATCCTTCGCGTGAGAAGAAGACGAACACGAGGCGAGAACCAAAGCTAAAATCTCTGTTTACGCTGACTTTTTAGGTAGCCCAAGTTTTTAGCTGCTCCAAAATGGAAAAAATTACACCCAAAAAAGACGTAGAAAGAGTTCGACGGTGCGCAGAGGAGTTGCGATTACTTTTTTGTGTTGGCTATGTGCGTGCGTGCGTACGCGTGTGTGTTTTTTCTCTCGGGGTTTTGGCTGGGCGGCAGGGGGAACAGAGCGCTTGTTGTTTCAGCGGATATCTCGCATCCGGTGCACACAGACACACACACACGCGCGCCCGCGCACACACACACGCGCAAGCATTCAGTCCATTGGCCCATTGGAGAGCGACCATTCACAACAACACAAGCCCAGTCTGATCAGTCATGCAGACAGGCAAAAGGGGAATGGGATAACCAGTGGTGGAAAGTAACGAAGTACACATTATAGGTACTTTAACTTTACTTAAGTACATTTTATGATGCATACTTTTTACTTCACTGCATTTTCGAGCCTGTAACTGTACTTCTACTTAAACTACATTTTTAAAAAAATGGGTTAAAAGTATTTTATTTTCAAAGTGGCCTCTCTACGATGAACTGGTTTAGTCCTGATTTAGACCTGGTTTAATCCAGATTTAGACCTGGTTTAGACCTGGTTTAGTCCTGGTTTAGACCTGAGTTAGTGGTTTTTGACCTGGTTTGGTTCAAAGGATTTAAAAAATCCTGCACATTAAACTCTTAAATACTTTTACTTTTTACTTATAAAGTATTTTCACAGTGGATACTTAAGTAGGAATTTAATCTGATACTTTTACTTAAATTTTTACCGAGAGAAGGAATGACATTTTGTCCTCCTTTAATCGTAAACTCAGATATTCGTAGAAATAATACTGCATCTAAATATAAAGCAATTTTATCAATTTCATGAGTTTGAAGGCTACTTTTGTGGCATTTCTGTGACAGTGATCTTAAAAAGTGACCCTGCAAGTTGTGAAATTTGCTTATAAAGTCATCTCTATGAAGAAATGAGATTTCAGGAATGTGTTCGGAAAGTTAGGAATAAGTTTGGACCACAGCTATCATTAGAATTTACTTGCTCCCGTTGTCATTGCTTGTAATAAAAAAATAATCAGATATAATGCCTTTAAGTCAATCCTAACCCTGTATCTGCACTTATAATATTGAGTACTTCTTCCACTACAGGGGATAACTAGGACTCGAACTGGACTTTTTTGTTTAGTTTAGTTTTAAAAAGTGTTTGTGTGTGTAAAAATGTGCACATGCCACGTTGTGTAACTCCAAATCAGAGTTTTGTTTTGCCAAGACAGAAATAAGAAATACTCAAAAACTTGTCAAAACAGGTACTGGATACTATTGTATTCTGTAAACAAACATTGGACACTCTTCTTCGGAAAGCACATTTTTCACCACAGCCCCGTGAGCCGTGCGTAGTTTACAAAGAGAGAATAGCACTCTCTTTGTAAACGCTGCATAGCAATTGACTAAACAGGAGGCGATTGTTGACGCTTTTGCAGTTTCAAGACCAATGACACAAGTCTCAAGTTATTTACGAGGCCAATGAGGTCACTGCGAACTACTTTTACCACAGTGTTTTACAACCGAGCTTCCTCCGGGGAAACGCAGTCTATTATTCAGCGAGTTACATAAGAAATGTGATGGACGCGCAGGATTTAGGATTGTTCTCCACAAGTGCTTCGGAACGATCATCCAAAAGGGAAACGTGTATTAATGGGTTTAGCTGTTTGCCAACAAGTGAAAGTCGCAAGCAAAGGATGTTGTTCATTTTCGAATTCTTACAAGTGTTGCTCAACTACTAGCCAAACAGTTATGGCCTAAAACAGGGGTGTCCAAACTTCTTTCATTGAGGGCCGCATATTTAAGCGTATACGACATGTCTACTTTTTATAGCTTGTATAACTTCTATTATCGGTTTCACTGTGTGTATGTGTATTTGAGCCCCCTGTGATTTTGCAAGTTCTCCCACTTAGAAATCACGGAGGCCCCATCGTTGGTGGAATTCCCCTGTGAGGGACAGAATCTAAAAAAAAAGAATCCTGAAATCATATTGTATGGTTTATGAACAATATTTTTGTATATTACTGTGTCGAATGAGTGTTTGATCCCTTGCTGAGCAGCCAGATTTCTGAGCCTCAAAGACCTGTTATTCTGCTTTTAAATAGTCCAACTACACTATGCTCATGATTCTAATTTAGTAGCACCTGTTTGAGTTTAGGCACAAAATCTTGCAATAAATAATAATTAAAAAAGAAAGGACGCCATCTAACCAACCATACAGCCACTGGGTCAATAAAAGGTCAAATACACGCTAATATCAAGTTTGTTTTTTTCACATAACAAGCTCCACAATGCACCTTTATGTGTACTGTCAATGTCAAATAAACTAATACATAAATAAGCATTGTATCAACCAGTGTCTAATGTAATACAACTCTAATAATAGTACATAATTGTTTGAATAATCATGAGATTTACTCTGATTTGATGTAGAAGTACAAAAATACATATTCTTTTAGATTCTTTTACTCGATGAATCCAAAATTGCTCAATTTATGGTCAGACATGAATATCATTTTTCTATATCTCCCCCCCCACAGTTTATAATAATTCATCATTATTACAAGTTTATGTTTCATGTTGCAGGAGAACACCGAATCTGTGAAACCCTCATTGACAATGGCAATAAAGTCTATTCTGATCCTGACAATTTTACTTATTTCAACTTAAGATATCGCAATTCAAAGTGTTTGGACTTTTATTCAGCAACAGCAGGATTCTAGTGGTTCTTTATTGTCTACTGCTACTCAATAATGAAACTTAATACATCGTTCAGTGATGCAGGTCTCAGAAAACGGGCGGCAGAAGTGAGTTGAAAAGCTGTGATCTGGCGCTATCTGGTGGACTAAAGCTGACACTACAGCAGCCAGACAAGGAGGACAGTTAAGGTGGACACGCACTAGAGGATTTTTAGCCAGATTTTTAGTCTTAGGAGGAGTGGCTCAATAAAAACTTTCTCTCATGGTATGATCTGTGGTGGGACTCCTCATGTGTGTGTGTATGTGTGTCCTCATGTCTGTCCTTATGTGTGTGTTGTCTCTGCACAGATCTTTAGTCCCAAAAGATTAAAGATCCTCTAGTGTGTGGCCACCTTAACTCATATAAAACTACCAGCTGCTCACAGTATTATCATTCAACAAGACCCCCCCCATCCAAAGAAAAAAAAACACGAGTAGAAAAATTGACATAGTAGGAAGTCATTTTTTCAAGTATTTGTTACTACTGCACACTTGCATACAAATCTAGGGTGACCAGATTTTTCAAATTAAAATCTTTTTTTTTCTTGCCTTTATTCTCGAATTTTTTTTGTCATTTTTCTCGTCTTTTCTTAAATTTTTTTTGTTGTTGTTCATTTTATCATGATTTTTGCCATCTTTTTTCATTTTTCATCATTATTTTGTATTTCTTCTTCCTTTTTGGTTATTTTTTCATAATGTCCCTCACATTTTTATTGCTTTTTCGTCCGTGTTTTCTTATTTTTTTGTAATTTTAGGTTGTCCATTTTCATACTCGTGACTGCCACCTCTGGCCGTCCGCGTAACTGCAGTCTCCATGTTAAGCTGGTGAATGACTGCTGCCTCGGCCCGAACACGCAACTTTAGAGGCTTATAGCGGCAATAGAGTGGGATAGGTGTGGGCACACAGTACAGCGCGGGACATTGCTGGAGCATGTAGGGGGTGGAAAATATATATATATTTTTTATTTTAACTTCCGTAGAGTCCCTTTAAAGTATCAAGTAAATACGCTGCTTTGGACATGGCACTGGTGGACAAACTGGGACAGAGGTTGTGTAAAACTGGGACAAATGAATGGTTTCAGATAAATTCACAGGGACATGGGACAGAGGTGCTCAAAACTGGGACTGTCCCGGGTAAACTGGGACGTCTGGTCACCCTATGCTAATCATAATGTACTTTTTCAAGTGAATATGGTGAATAACGTTGTGCCGTGACTATTACATCATCGCTGCTCCCTATATGCTTCTCTCAACAGACTTTTCCGTTGATTCTCCAGTGAATAAAGTTGTGACTGTGCCACTATTGGAGGAGGAGGATGAGGTTGTTTTAATTAACTCTGAGTGTGTTTTTGTAAATGGGCCGGATCCAGGTCAGGAAGCTTCCCAGACTCTTTGTGTCCTTAAACAATTTATCTCCGTTTTCTTCATTAAGCAGCAGCGTGATGCATTCCACGTCTTCGTTCGGACAGATACAAATGCCAAGCCACTTAAGGGTATAGATACCGGATTGTAGGGTTTTTCATGAAATGCTCGTGCACCTAAGTAGTAGTGGCAGGAGTACATCGCAAAAAATGATATCTTGATATGTTAAACTGGCCCTAATGAGTGATATTTGACACTGCAAAAAGTAAAAGTTTCTCAAAATATGTATATTTTAGCCTGGAAAGCCAACGTGACTGATACATTAGAAGACAGTCTGGGGTTGCGCTGTTGGTTGGCTCCAGCTCTGGTGAGAACGTTATCAAACCGATCACGGCACGGGAGGCAGGATCGAATCGTGATCTCATCTCTGTGATGATCTGCTTTTTTGGGAACATCGTCATATCGTGAGTCAGAGGTTTTTATGATCAAAGCAGGAGAAAACTAGGTCTAAACCAGGTCTAAATCAGACAATATCACGGACTGAATCTGGACTAAACCAAGAAGTAATAAACCAGGTCTAAACCCTTGGACTCAATGACAAATAAAGCAAGAGAAAACTGGGTCTGAATTGGGTCTAAACCTGGACAACCAGGATGAAACCAGGACTAAATCATGACGGAAGCAGGTCAAAACTATGGACTAAAACAGGTCAAAACAGGTAAGAAGAAGCAGATGGCTTTAGTCACCAAACAGACATTATATATACATAAACTGTGATAAAATTGAAATCGTGATTTAAACAAAAGAAAATCGTGATTTAAACAAAAGAAAATCGTGATTTAAACAAAAGAAAATCGTGATTTAAACAAAAGAAAATCGTGATAAGCCCTAGTGATGTGTCATTTTCAGTGTCAACAAACTAGTCAAGATGGCGACCGGAGCAGAGCGATGCTTTAGATACCAGCTCATGTTGATATTTTTGGAAATGATGTCGCAGATAACCTGGCGAAAAGAGTGCTTTGTGAGGATGTGGTGAGCATTTCAATTCCATTGGAGGTTCAGAAGTTAAATCTCTAATAAGTCTTGTTGTAAGTCTCTAAGTATTGTTGCAGTATGGCAGGAGGTTTGGGACCATGATATTAAAGACATTTGTACAGAATTAAACAGTCATTCAGCTCTTATAGAGTAAATACAGGAGAAATGATACAGCGTTGACCCGGCTCAGGCTGGGACACACAGGTCTAAATTCAACATTATTCAGGATAAATAAGTCTTTGACGGATAATTGTGAAACGGAATGTGAGTGCAGTGTGGAAAGGGAGGCTTTGAAGGGTTCGGTGACAGAAGTGGAGAGGGAGTGGAGTCTAGAGGGGGTTTTGGGAGAGGGGGTTAATCAAGATAGAGCATGGGGAGCGTTATTTTCTTTTTTGTCTTCAACCCAATTGATTGTTAGACTGTAACATTGTTCCAAAGGCATGGAGTCGCATACTCCGGTACAGTAGGTGGCGGCATACACCATCAGTTTCGGTTAGCGATTTTAGCATGGCCTCATCTTCTGTTTTGAATGAGCTGAACTTGTCCTTAAAACCACAACAACTGGCTTTTTCTTTTTAAAAGGACTTTTTCGCCACTCTTCCTACTGCATTTACATCACTTTGGTTGGTTTATTGGTTTACGATGGGTTTGTTAGGCCTGTGTCTAGTCTCGGATTTGAAAGCAGGCAACAGCCCAATCCCAGACTGTCTTCCAATGTATCTCATACATGGAGTCAGGCTGCTTTGCAAGTATATTTACCCTTAACTAGAGATTAATTTCAAGAAATCTGCCAGTGGAGGTTTTTTTAAATTTTATTTTATTTTTTACACTTAATTGAACAAAAAAAGATCCCATTGCACTCAAAGTTTGATAAAACATCTGAATTTACTTAAAATAAGATTGTTGTTGATGTTTTTAGGTTAATTTAAATGTAAAATATATATACTGTATATACACACACCGTATACTTTCTTGAAATTAGTTTCTTAAATCAAAGGCAAATGTACTTATTTCTATATTACATTTTGCAGTAAAGCAAAAATAATCTACCAGTAGAATAGATGTTTTTATTATTATTTTATTATTATCAGGTTGTAAGTGCGAAAATATTTGCTCCACTGGCAGATTTTACTACAATTAATTTCAATAGTACTTTCTGAAGTAGTAGTACAACTAAAATGTGTGAACGATGTCAGGGGTTTAAATCAATTTCAGAATGTTCATGTTGTTTTGAGCAGCTTAGACTAGTTTAGACAGACTTATTTATGAATGCAATGTGTTTGTGGCAATCCGCGTCAAACAAGAAAAGAAAACTGAGCAAGTCAAATAATCTAGGCCAAATGCATCAAATCTTATCTTGTCAAGCAGCTCAAATCTAGATAAATATTCTGGTTATTTCAGCACTAACCCAGATATATATTTTTTGCAGTGTAGTAGTAGTGCAGAAACCAACCCCACCTCCACGTGGGGCTCTATGGACACTATTCCGTTGAACCAGACAGGGGGTACACACAAACAGGGCTCTGGCTGAGGGAGCTGGCATCTTCTGCAGTACATCAGCCTGCAAATGCCGACATGGTACACTTGCTTTTGGGCTAACAACCCTTTGGAGAGAGAAGCTTCGAGTTACGACAAACCATAGGAAGGATCACGTACCTTGAAGCACTGTAGGCATATCCCTAAGCCCTTCACAAAGAGCCCTAGTGAGTTCTTTTATAGCAGGTGAGGCCATTGTAACATCTTTAGGCCGAGTCCTGCAGTACCTGATTATTGCTCCTCGATTGGGTCGTCCCCCCCCCCTGAACAGGCCCGGGTATGTGACGTGGGATTCTCTGGCAAACAATATCCTGCCCGAGTCAACCACGAGGCACAGCTTTTTTCTCCCTGGGATGCTCTGGGCTAGGATCTCCAAAGACAAAAAGAAAAAGTAGTAGTAGTACAAGCTTTGTCATCTGTATGATATGCCTTACCTTGACCGCGTAAAAAAAATCTGGTTTTCTACATGTAATGTCATTTAAAGGGGCGGAAATAGTAGTAACTAAAAGTGGTAACAAATACTCTATAGTCTATATCAGTGGTTAAACTTGTCAGACCAAGTACCGTCTCCTAAAATATTTAACCTTCCAATTACCACCAGGTTTAGATCGATGGACCCCAAAGTAGGGGTTGGGAGACGGGGTCAAGATGATTTCAGGAGACAAAAAAATGAAGATGCTGACACTATTTAATATAATTCTTAATGGAAAATTGCATATATTTGTGAATAATACAGTAGCGACAATCATACAGCGACAATCATACAGATCTAGATCTGTATGATTGATCTACATCTTTAAAGTTTTGCTGCTTGATATGACCCTGAGCACCTCTCTTAAAGTGGGGCCTGCATGGTCATTTAGGGGGTGCTGCCTGCAGAGTTTAGATTAAGATCTGGACTAAGCTGATTCTTAAAAGGATCTAAATGCGTGGAATTGGGTGTAAACTATGTCTGAAATCAGTAAGAAAATGCTGTAGTATTTTTTCATCTTCAGCTTTTCATCTTCACTAGTTCAAAGTACAGTATATTCTTCGTCATGTACTTGAACCAATACAGTACTTTTGAAAGCACCTCCAAGCTTTTGACTTCTTCATATTTTGGCCTCTTATACTTGACAAAATGCCTCCTCTATACGTCCTCTCACTCCAGTCTGTAAAAGCTCTATTACTTCTGCAGTATCTCCTCAATTTTAACAACTTTATTTCTTTTCGCCAGGAGCCACAGCCTTTTCCTTTTCTTGTCGCAGAATACCTGAAGAGCAGACCGTGCCCCTGCTGTGCCCGCCGACTGCCCCGCACATAAAGGGAAAGAAAATTGAAATGAAACACTCCGGACCCCCGCCGCTCGCTGGGATGTGGAGTGTGTCTGGATTGTCAAACAGACGACAGCAAACGGTGGGGACGCTTGGCTTTTGTAAAGGACATAGAGGCATGAAGTACATTGGTTTGGACTTTAGATAAAGCATTGGTTGTAGGCTCGGTGGGAGTAGCAATAGCAGTAGTAGTTACAAGTGCTAGTAGCATGGGGTTCCAACTCGAAAGATAGGCTTAGGGCTAAAGTTAGAGGGTAGGGTTGGGATGCACATTTTATTACATATGTCACATTCATTACATGCATGTATATCTCAGTATTCTTAGTTTAAACTGTTTTTAACGTTCTTTAAGTAAGACAGGAGGTTTGTTTACCTGCTTTACTTTCGGCTACTTCCTGTAGCCTTCATCAGAAGCGTCACGTGGCTGCTTACATAGGGACATCAACATCATACACCCGGACCATATGTGACGTAATTTGCGAAATACCTTGCAATAAAACATATGTGGGGGAGACAGGGAGACCATTCAACATACGCAAGAAGAGCACCTGAAGGAGTGTGAAAAGGAGAGGGCCAACAGACAAACAAGAGCAATAAAATAACAAGCACCACAGGGAAACCTCAAATCAGCCCATATCTGATCACTGTAAGAGGAAGAACCACATTACAGACCGGGACAATGCTAGGGTCATCCGTGCTGAAAGTAACACACTGGATCAGAGAAACCATCGAGATCAGGGAACGTGCACCGACATGAATTAACCGGGACGACGGAGCGTACATCTTTTCTCACACGCGGCCCTTCCCCTGCTGACTGGAACATCCATGTGAGCAGTCTCGGACACTTCAACATCACGTAACGCTACTGATGAAGGCTACAGGAAGAAGCCGGAACTAGTCAAGCAGGTCAATAAACATCCTGTCTCACTAAAAGAACGCTAAAAACAGCACGTTGGCAAATTCAGTAACCTACTCATGAATACTCATTTGAAAGAATAATCTCTCATTTGCACCTGGCCTCTGAGTCTGTAATCAGAGGCACAGTCATAAGTTTAAGTACAGAGTTTGGGATGGGAAGTTTTAAATTGACACAGTGGAACAATCCTGTTAGCTGCCAGGTCACTACTGGCCAGCTTCTGTTTTTCAAAGAAGATGAAAGAGAACACCAAAACTTTATATTTCACTGATAACTAGTGGTTGTGTGAAGTAATTTATTGTGAAACAACTGTGTTCACTCTTTTCAAATAATAATAGAAAGTACCAAAATGACCCTGATCAAAAGTTTACATACCCCAGTTCTTAATGCCTTGTCAATGAGAGCTTGGAGTCTTTTGTGGTAGTTGTGGATGAGGCTCTTTACGTTCTCTAATGGTAAGTTTGCTCATTCTTCTTCGCAGAAAACCTCCAGTTCTTGTAAATTCCTGGTCTATCTTGCATGGACTGCACGTTTGAGATCTCCCCACAGTGGTTCAATGTTATTGAGGTCAGGAGACTGAGATGGCCACTCCAGAACCTTCACTTTATTCTGCTGTAGCCAGTGACAAGTCGACTTGGCCTTGTGTTTTTGATCATTGTCATGTTGGAGCATCCAAGTTCCAGGCTGATGAGTGCAAATGATTCTCCAGTATTCTTTGATAACATGATGCATTCATCCTCCCATCCCATTGGCCAGGTGTCCTGTGCCTTTGTAGCTCACACAGCCCCAAAACATCAGCGATCCACCTCCGTGTTTCACAGAATGGTGCAGCTTTCATTACAGGCCTTGTTGACTCCTCTCCAAACCTACCTCTATGGTTGTGGCCAAAAAGTTACATTTTGATTTCATCACTTCAAATAACTTTCTCCCAGAAATGTTCAGGCTTGTCTCTGTGCTGTTTGGCATATTGTAAGCTATAAGATATTTTGTGGCATTTGCATAGTAATGGCTTTCTTCTTGTAAGCCCTTTTTTGTTCAAGTGCCTCCTTATTGTGGATTTTCAAACAGCTACACCACTTTATTTGAGCGAGTCCTGATTTGAGCGTTTCTCTTTGCATCACGGACATTTTTTTCTGGAAGTTGTTGCTGAAATATTTGTTGGTCAACCTGATTGTGGTTTGTTTCAACAGAATCCCTATTTTTTCCAGTTTGAACACTGCTTATTCACATTCCCAGTACCTTTGAAATCTGTTTATATCCCTTTCCTGTTTTAAGCAGTTGCATCACCGTTTTTCGCAGATTCTTTGACAATTCTTTTGCATTCCTCATGACTCAGAAACCAGAAACATCAGTGCAGCTCTGAATGGAAGATGCAAGGGTCTGTCAGGAGCCCACACATTCACAGACCTTTTATACACACACTAATTCAAAGCAACAGATCAGGGGTTTTCGACCAGTGGTCCCTGGCCCCCTGGTGGTCCATAACTTGCTATCCAGTTTGACGAATAAAAGTACACTAGGGCTGCTGCATATTGAATATTAATGAATATCAAGTTGATATATCTCTTTTAATAATTCTACTTATGTAATTTTAAACATTTGAGAACACAAAGCATTGTAAAATAAAGTATATAGCCCTCTTTATACAAAAAAATAGGCCTACTGTATATTGCACACACAGTGGGCCGCAGACTACTTCTGAGTCTGAATGGTGGTCCCTGGGGCAGAACCAGTTGAAAACCCCTGCAACAGATCACAGGTGACGACCGTTACCTTTGGTAGTCATTCAAACC
>OMNZ01082769.1:0-10774 GCA_900303255.1 Lesueurigobius sanzi
CAATACCCAGCCCTACCAATGAACGAAGTCTAATTAACACAAACAAACCCTCTCGATGGTATGGCTCCTGTCATGTGGAACGCCAGAGCGGAGTTGGGGATGACGGCGAGTTGAACTGTATGCTACACATGCGGTCAGACCTGCTCAGAAGAATGTGGGTGGTCTGATGTCAGCGCTCACTCGCTCGCCCGGTTTCTGTTGTTTCGCCGCACGGGACGGCTTTGGTTTCTGTCTCTCCGTAGACTCGCGCAGCGCTTTGATCTCGCGTCGCTCTTCCCGCTCGAATACGGCGCGTGTTTTATAGCTTGGTGTGTGCAGTTTGGTGTAGGATGCGTTTCCTCCACTGCAGGAAGTAAGTCATATTTGCCTAGTGTAGTGTATAGGGCTGGGCACCGTTAATAATTTGGGTGCTATCGGTATGGAAAAATAAACTGGTGCCAAAAACTACCAAGTATTTTTCTTTAGAAAGCAAATTTTGATTCCTGGTGGGTCTAAAGAAGTGTTTCAGCTCAAATGAATGATAAAAACACTAAAAGAAACAGTATTTTATTGAATGAATGACCATTATTATTCAGTTTTATGGTTCTACAACGAAACTAAACATCATGTATGACTATAAATGACTGGATTTGAGAATATTAGGCTTGTTTAGAGCAGTTTTGACCAGATTAGACATATTTACTACTGTCATCCACATTATTTGGCTTATTTCATGACAGTTTTGACTGATTCGAAGGTAATCTCGCTTGAATTAGACCAATTTTCTCTCCCCACTGGCAAGTGAATTTAAATAAAAAAGGAAATGAGTAGTAGTCAGTAGTCCAGTCGTGAAAAACACTTTAGAACAAGTACAACTGGGTCAAATGAGCCACTAAAACTTGGAGAAAACAGCTCAAATTTTGATAAATAAGATGAATTTGGCTCATTGAAACTTACTTTTTGGTGTAGATGACAAATAATTTAGTAGGTATCGGTATTGTAAACAAAGTATTGTTAAAGTACTAGTATTGGGAAAGCCCTAATTCTATTTAGACCTACACGGAAGTCTCATACTGAAAACGTTCATTATTATTATTACACAAGTTACATTTGAAGAGTTCATTTGCAAAAGCAGCTATCTCCGTTTTGAGAAATCAAAGAAACTCTTCATTTCTGTATCAGCAGCCATTAATTACATTCCCAACAGCTTTATTGGACATTTATGTGGCTCAAATACAGCAAAAGAGGGTTGAAAACATCCCTAGCTCACAGACGTGCATGTGTGTGTGTTCGTGTGTGTGTGTGTGTGTGTGTGTGTGTGTGTGTGTGTGTGTGTGTGTGTGTGCATGTGTGTGTGTGTAGCCCATCCCACTGTGGCTCGGCGGCAAATCAGCAGGTGTGTTTGTGCGTAATATGCCTGTTTGTATGTAGACATTACCAACAGTGCAGTAAGATCTGCTGAGGAGACAGAAAAGCCCTAAACTCACACAGCCTCCGGTCACCATTTGTGCTGGCAACGTCGGCCGAAGGTAAGTCCAGTCTTTTTGGTGTTGTTTAGCAAACCGCGGTGTTTGGATTCCTCTCAACACGTTATTACTCGCCTAAATCTTTGGAGGTTGTGTTCAGAGTGTTCACTTGGTGCACACAGAGAGGCTATGAATGTTATGTAGTATGGCATAATAAAGGATTATGTAAATTAAGCAAATCTTTGGAACTTGGGAAGTGCTGGAGAGCTTGCTCAGGTTGGACTCCTGGGGAAGGAGCTGTTGCTGGATGATGTTGTGTTGTTTTCCAAAGCCATTGTTTTACTTCTATGTGTTTTTTTTAAACTCATAATTTGGTTGTAGTCGTTGCTGTAGTTGTACTAATAAGTAAATGTGACTCTACTCATTATTTTCACTTGTTTAACTTGAGTATACAGCTGATTCATCATACTTTGTCAACAATGTTAAACTCTTGTAGGACAGATCTTACACAAACATATCACAAAGGTTCTTAAGCCGTCGTCTGTACTCTGTAGTTTAAACATTTGGACATTTTGCTTCTCGTCCAAGAAACTTCATCAAAATGGCACTAATTATCCAGGTGGAATATAAAGGAGCAGTGGGAGAGTCATGGCACCACCCATCTTTGTTCTGAAAACTCCTCCCACTGGTCTTTTTATATTCAACCTGCTGACACCTGCTCGGATGAGAGGTGAACCGTCCAATGCTTAAACTACAGAGATGACGGCTTAAGAATGTTGCGTTTCTCTAGGGGTGGGCTCAAAATATTGATACCTACAGTATAGATCTCGTGGCCCTGGTGTTAGACGGCAGCAAAACTGAGGAAAAAACATGGAAAAACAATTGGCTGCTCCTGGAGCTAAAATATCCAATATGCCAACTAGCAAGCTCAAAAAACAACTATCTACTAGCTATAGTGAGGCTACTACTGCAACATGATGCCAGTCTAGTAAAAAAAATCTACATACTATTATATACAATTACAACACAGGCACTGAGTAACTTTTGGAACTGTTGTGAACTTTGAGATCATACACCGTGTCCGACAAATTATTCTGAACACTATTAACAATAATTATCTTCAATTTGTTGAGGAATAAAGAGCGTGAAGTACATTTTGGTTAAATGCTTGCAACATTAAGGGCCCCATCTTGGACTTGATCTTGGTCAAGACGAAGCGTGCCGCCAGGGAAACACAGCTGCGCCGTCTGAGGTCCAAGACCAAGACCGAGTAGACCTTGATCGCCAAGATGGGGCCCTTAATGTTGCAAGCATTTAACCAAAATGTGCTTCACGTTCTTTATTCTTCAACAAATTAAAGATAATTATTTTAGACACACACAGTTCAGTTTTGGATATGTTCACGATAAACCAATGAGCATTGGGTCCATGTTTTGTTATTGAATCGTATCGGACAGTGTCAAATTGTATTGAAGGCTCTGTATCGAGGTATGCGTTATTGTGACCTGTGTATCGAGGTATATATTGTATCGTGACCTGTGTATTGAGGTGTGTATCGTATCGCCAGGTTCTCAAAGGTACACACCCCTGCATTTCTCTGTGATAGTAGATTTTCACGCTTTTCCAGCCTTCTCAAGTCAGTTTCTTGAAAGACTAAACAGCATAGAGGTAGAGCGTTTGCCAACAAACCTGAAGTTTTGGTGGTGATTTGTGTCTTGAACTCGCAGCGAACATGAATCGTCTCCTCTTTAGTGATTTAGTTTCATGAAACGGCACTTTGCGTGGTACTCACTGGACGTCCCACTTTGTTGTATCAGGCTGAACAGCTGCTTTGTCCCAGTGGAGGCTGGAGCCATATGCTGCTTTTGATTTAGCAAAATAGCTGGACAGGGCCCAGTCTGGGATATGAGCATGGAAATATATTCGGGGGGCATTGAGAGAGTTAAAGGCCACTGTTCTCTGTCATTGAGATTCGAAATTGTGAAACATCTGGCTTTCATATCCACAAAGTATTAATTTAACTGAATATTGCATTCCTTTTGTTGACTCCATTCTTCTTGAGCAGCCTGTCCGTGGCAGTGCACGCCTCTTTGTTCCAGATGTGTTGTAGCTGCTCATGTTCAGGCCGAGGTCAGAAGCCGGTTACCTCTACCGCACATAAAAGTCCATGTCGATGTGCAGTGGGTGTCCCGGTGTAAGATGAAAAGGTAATTGATCCCAGTGCACACATTTTGGGGCTCTGTGCTTTATGTGGAGACGTGATGACTTCAGAGACGTGTGGGGGCAGTGATGTAATGTGAAAAGAGGGGGTCATGGAAGAACGTTGATTTCATAGTACGATAAGTCGGGTCCAATAAGGAAAGCCTTGCGTTTGCAGAATGTTGCCGCGCTCCGTTTGCGTGAAGCAGAATGTCACACAATCTTTGAAATGTGCAGAATCTGGACTATGCCGCTTCATTTACTGAAGCATTGACTTGACGTTTGTGTGACCAGAACGGGAGCCCACTCCACCCAACACCACAGTTGCTATGATACGCAGCTAATGGGAGGAGCTGGGGTCAGTATCCTTTACATCTGGAGCATTCATTGATTGGATCACAGTATAGACACGTACAGTGCCGTGACCCGTAGTATGTTTTTGTGTTTACCACAGCAATTTTTATATCACCTCAAGACAACCCCAGAAAATACAAAATTCTGTTTCCAAATTGGTTTGGTTTGGTTTGTGTTTATTTGAGCATTTTTACATTCTTCGTTTTTTTTTTTTCCAACAAAAAAATGAAAATAATAATAATAGTTACGATTTGTTTCAGTACGCTCAAAGGGAGTAGGCTGAAGCAATAAAGCTTATGTGCGCCTACCCCGTTCAAAATTGACTACATTCATGATCATACAGTCACACATTTCATTGACATCAGTAGTGACATATTCGTTATCATAATTAGAGTATTTTTTAAAGGCACATTAACCTGCCTATTATATTCTATAATCTTGTTACTTCCTTGATGTCATTACCATTCCCACTACAATGTTTTATTGTACTTTCTATTGTTTTTATTAAATTTATTTTCTTAATTTATTTTTTAATGGTTATTATTATGTATGTAGGCCCTATATAGTGTAGTGCATTAAAAACAGGTGTAAATTGGGCCATAAATGATAATGTCATTTATTAAGGGAGAAAAAATCCAAACCTTTTAGACCCTCTGGGGAAAAAATAAATGCCCCTGATCGTTTTAGCGAAAACCGAAACATTTGTGAGAACTGGTAACTGGGAAGAATTTTGGACCACTCTTTGCAGATTTTTTTCAACTCCGTCATATTAAAGAGCATTGAGCTGGAGCTCTCAAACTGATGGATGGATGTTCACCTTCAGGATTTCCTGTAAGCAGCAGAATTCATTGTTCCATCAATGACATCAGGTTGTCCAAGTCCAGAAGCAGCAAAGTAAGACCCAGAACATCACTCTGCCACCGCCATGTTTGACTGTGGACTAGTATTTTTACACCAGATGCAACGGGCCAAAGATCTGTCAAAAAGTGTAACTTTTGTCACATCAGTCACAGAACATCTCTCCTAAAGTCTTTGTGTGACAAATAAATTGTCTTGATGATCAGAAACATCTGCTCATATCTCAATAATAAGACTTGAATTGTCTTTTCACTGAGAGTTAAGTAACTTGTATGAAATAAATGCTTGTGTTGCAGCGTTAAGAACATCCATGAAAATGTACACGTTAATAATCGTATTCCCACCTCATTCACATGTCAAAGTGGGGCCTGTACACAATAATACTGCCATTAAAATACACTTGACAGTCGGCTGATTAGATTTTTGAGAAAGTAGGAAAAGTAGCATAAAAACAAACACATTTGCGCCACTCAGCTACGTTCAATTATTCAGAAAGAGACCAGCCCAGGTCAAGTCGATGAACGATTTGTGCCTTTATTGATTGATAATGTACTGGTCGGGCCCTACATAGCCGTCGTTTTACTTTTGTTTTATTTACATACATTTAACAGGTTTAATCAAATGCTTAGCTTCTCTGATTAGTTGACAAACAACATTCGTTTTCACCCTTTTATAAAGTATTATAAAAATGAGCCTGTACTTCTGTGTGGATTTCAGCGGTGGGCGGCATGCTTTGTGCAGATGGAGGTTCCCAGGTTTGATTCCTGGGCCGGACAGGGCCTTTCTGTGTGGAGGAGGAACTGGACACAAAGTCCTCAAGAAGTCTGTATCATAACGTAGTTTTTTGGGGAACAAGAACTTAAGAGACCAAGGCACTCCTCCCACATTGTAATTCTCTATTTACGTTTTCTAAAAAGCCTTTATTGTACTGGGCTAATTTAGATTAAAATCTTTTAAAACATATTGCTGGTTTCTTCCACACATATAGGCTCCAACAAGTCTTTGTCAAGAAGTGAGGACCAGCGATTCGTCTCCTTTTTTTTCATAGAGGAGTGATTAGGAACTCAGAACACAGGTGTGATTAGGAACTCGGGCCATCTGGAGACCTGAGGGAGTGGCCGCACTTTGAGTGAGGACACACCCTCCCAACTGAGTGACATCACCCAAGAGAAACAAGAAAAAGAAAACAGAAAAATAAGAATACTAGATATTGCTACAGAAAAGGACTAAAGTCAATTTCCTCATTTAATCCAGGGTGTACAGTAGCCTTCAGATTATAGATATTATAAATTTCCTTCTGTAGCACTAGTTTTAGATGATCCCCTCCTCTGTTATGCTTCTGGATGTGTTCCAAACCCTGCACCCTGAGACCAGCAGGTTTATTGCCGTGATTTTGAAAGAAATGTTTGCATGTTCTCCCCGTGTCAGCGTAGGTTTCCCACTAGAAACATATAGGTTAGGATTGAGATTGCTGTACAACGAATGCAAATAAGCCCATGCTACCATCCAGTGTGGTGTGTTTACCTGCATGAATCTCATGTGCGTTCATTAACCAGCACAAATCACCAAATAAAAGTGAAAACAATCCTCTAAAGATCTTAAATCATTAATATTAATCATGATAAAATTATGGCCGTGATCAGTGGAATTGTATTACTGAAGATACAGTAGGCCTATACCATTTCTAAAGTGCCTCTTAAGCAGATCTAAAATCTCAGAGTAAGCATCACCTGAAGAACCCTGTAGCCCGTAACATGGATAGAAATTATAGTGTGTATTATAATGGAGATACAGTTGGCTAGTTCTCCGCGAAGCATCCAGGGGCTGACTCCATAAACTGGAAGCTCCCGTCGACTTAGATGTAAACTTTTTGGCCCCTTTTTAACTCATTATTGAAATAGTCTTGTTAATATGACCCTCAAGCGCTTGTCTTACCACGCGCTACACCAGGGGTCGGGAAACTTTTTAGCTAAAAGAGCCAAAAAAGTCACATACTGTATATCAACATTTATTCCTGTGAGAGCCATGCAATATTTTTTTTTAAACTCTGAATACTAAATGTGTGAATTTTTAAAGAAGATCAACAACTTTAGAGTAATACGTCTCTCTATAGCAACATTGTTTTACTGGAGTTATCCAATACATAAAACAGGGGTGTAACCATTAAGTTATGAAATAATAAATATTTTTCATTACGGAGTATTTATGATCTGTTTTTTAAGGATACATTGGTAATGCTTTCCAATTTTCCAAAGCTGCTTAAAGATAAAATATGCTCCTGTGGTCACAATACTAAACAAAATACTAAACTAATGCATGTGTCTCAATGTGAACAGTTAAGTTTCACTTTGAGCACAGAGCAGCTTTTGGTATTAGGACTGTTCCTGGACAACTTTTTTTTGGACAATGCACACGTGGAGAAGATTATTACCAACATATTGGATTTTATGCATTTGAACCAATGCATTGTTACACCCCTATTCCTTCTTGTGTTAAGAAATGCCACCTAAGATTTATCTAAGAGCCGCATGCAGTCATCAAAAGAGCCATAGGTTCCCTACCCCTGCGCTACACCGTCGTGTTTTCTTTGTATTTTGATATTTGATAGCAGTTCAAATGCTAGCATGAATAATCCCTCCATCTTGTGTTTTTCATGATGACGACTGACTAATAATGATAGACGTGTGAACTCTGACCTGAAGGATCTGCATAGGACCAGCTGAAAAGGACACAGGGGCGCTATTGAACTGGTGGAGGCCACACCGCGAGAAAGCCATCATTCACTCACTCTGTATTGATTCTCTGGTGTCCACAAAGTGTCTGTGAGAAAGTGTATGGCCTTGTGCCACAGTGGACAGAAATCAAAGTAAACATTATTAACCGCCTCGCTCACAAAGTTTGATCTGAGCGTTTTGTCCTTGCGGCAACTTCCAATTGGGTTTGTGTTTATAGCTCCAGACTTTTACAGATACCTTGAAGTGTGACAACATGAGAGGATTGAAAAGTAGCTTCTTCAGATGGCCCAGGATGAAGGAAAAACAAAAAAACAAAAAAGGAAGTCGGTTGGTTTCCCATAATACCCGGTAAATAAGAGAAGGTAGTGCAGAGTGCAGGCGGATGAATGTTATGCGGGGCTCTAGGCTCCAGGCTGACTTTGAAGCTAATTCTCTCCTGTTTTCTCCTCTGCTCCAGACTATAATAAGACTGGAAGACGCTCTTTTAGTCCCCTGAATGGAACACACAAATGGAGGTTATTATGTGGCTGATTACATTTCAGTCAGAGTCATGCGGAGCCCCAACACCGCTTTTGTCACTGTTGTTTTAATGATTCCAAACAAAGTGTGCATTAACCTCGTCAGACGTCCTTTAGAGAAGAGCTTATAATATCGTTGAGAGCTTTGTGTAGGGCGCGCAATACGAAAATGAAAGGAATAGCCATTGTCGACCCTTGCACGCTTCGTAGCTTGCTGTGTCTGCTTGTTTTGAGAATTACTACTCACTAGTGGGCGGGGAAAGGTATATGGGAAGGTTCTGGGTGGTTCCTTTCTGTGCAGGCCAGACCTTGATGGGACCCGGGCGTAATTTGACAGGGCCCTTGCAACACTTGCTCCAATCAGACTGGACTATTAATAATTATGATGGTGCAGTGCTTTAGTATTTTAATTTATTTTTACTCTTCAAAACTTCTTTTATGGCAAATTTAGCTTGGCTGGGCTAAATAAGCATTTTATTTATTTACAATATACAGTGAGCGTTGTTCTGCTGTTTCAATACACTGTTTTGAATATTATTTGAAATTGTAGGAACAGTTGAGGCCCCACTTGTGACCTTGGGGCCTCAAGTGTTTACAATATCTGCAATTTCACACAACCAGAGTTTATCTTATCTTTATTCAGTGTACATAAGATATTTTTATACAGTTTTTATTGATAGATGATGCTAAGAGACACTTGTATTAAAAAACTACATTTCATGTCTTTAGAGCAGAATTCGAAAGGAGAACCACATTTCTGATAGAAATGGCACCATTTATTCTTAATTTCTCATTAGTTTGTCGCAAAAGAAGCAACATTTCAAACAGACGCTGATTGTTTTGTGTCCTGAGAAGCAAAATAATAAATGTTAAACATGAATAACTTTCAAGATTTGGACAAGTTTACATGGCGTGATCTGTGGAAAAAAAATGTACCCTACATTTAGACAGGGTTTTCGTTAAAAAAAACCCCAAAAAAAACCAACTAACTTAATTATTTTCGGGCTCAAATTAGACAATTCTGTCAAGAAAACTATGGGAAATCAATTAGTCATTGATTAATCATTTCATCTCTAATCTTAAGAGCTGTTATAACAAGTACATTTCTCCATTGTGAGATCAATAAAGTCTTATCTTAACCTCTTAAGCCCGTGGCTGTTTTTCTGAATGTGGTACATATACTCATACTCTGAAGGCTTTAACCTCTTAAACCCCAACAGGCCCAATTTGGGTCCTGGGGAAGAAAAGAGACAGAGAGATGTTCTCCCCGTGTCTGTGTAGGTTTCCTCCGGGTGCTCCGGTTTCCCCTACCACTAAAAACATGTACAATAGGCCGGGATGAATGTGTCTCATAGCATGCACTGTCCCAAACACACAAAGACAACTGTAGAAGCAAATGTGTTTGGTGTAGAATCACAATCTCACCATCTCTCCAGATAGGTGGATCATCACAGGGTCAGTTTACAAAAGCATTTACTAAAACATTTCTTTTGACATAGTGTTGGAAATGAATACAGCAGTTGGAGGAGTAAAGTGGTGTTTGCACTGACCGCTGATACAAGGCCAAATCATTATCACCAAGGGTTCTTCACAGCTCTGTTTTGTCAGCAGCTCATAAACATCTGAATACCATTATTATCTCACTGGCTGCTGCTTCATCTTGTTTCGTAAGAGCTCTGTTACCTCTGCTGCAATAAGGCACACTCCTTATTCGTGCTAACTAGTTATTGATTTTTTTCCCTGCTTCTGAATGGCATTTGCTGCGTTATTTTACATTTCTCACGACCTTTCACCTCTGGAAGTCCCTAGAGCTGCATTATTATGTATACAGTATATTCTTGTAAGCAGCACTGATTCCATAACCTTGTTAATGCCTAAATCCAATTTTAGGTTATTGAAAGAAGAAAAACAAAAAGAAAGAACCCTAATAAAGATTTAACCTCTTAAGCCCGTGGCAGTTTTTTCCAAATTTGGTCCACATATCCTCTGGAAGGCTTTAACAGCTTGTAAAATGTCTACAATGTTCATATTGCTCTCATATGATATGAATGTCTGTGGGGAGACTGTAGATGTGAAAGTTTTCAAGAAAATCATAGTGGGCCTGAGTAACTGAGGTTGAAAGACAGAAAATATGAATTCTGCCAAAAAAAAAACCACACATTACAGCAGGTCAGCAGCTTGTTTACATTATGAAGAAGAAAATAAACATCAAAAATAGTAACTACATGATAATTATTGACTTTTTATCAACTGTTTTTCTCTGCAACAATAAATAATTGAAAAGTTATTGAGGTTTTGATTTAAAATAGTCTAGGCAGAATCCCATTGTAACAAATTGGGCACAATTTGGCACTTTTTGGCCAAAAAAACTCAAATTTGTAATAATGAAATTGAAAATTTTGGATCCTATTTACACATTGCAAAAAGAGATATATTGATAAGTAAAATTAGCTTGAATTCAGAATATTTGACGTTATTCTGAGTAATTTTGACTTGCCAAGTAAAAGTATCTTTTTTTTTTCTTTGATTTATTATCTAATTTTAAGTGCAGGTGTCATTTTTTTCTTAATTGAAGTGCTAAAATACTTGTTCCATTGGCAGATAATCTTACTTGACAAGTCAAAATTACTAAGAATAACATCAAATATTCTGAATTCAAGCTAAT
>OMNZ01082788.1:547-11882 GCA_900303255.1 Lesueurigobius sanzi
CCCATTGGCTCTGGGAGGCAGGAAGAAAGTGGCAAAGACATATTGAGCTTTCAGACAGGGCTTTTTCGCACGGAAAAGATGGATATATTTTCCAAATGGTGATGACAAGCCCTCAGATATACCCTCCCTATCTGACGTAGTCATTGACGCAGAATGTACAGTGCTTAACATGACCGCCTGTCATGAAAGCAAGAAAACTAGTAATACTATATCAAAAACTTGTTTCAAATTAACAAGAAAATAACCATCTGTTGACAAATAGTAATCTAAAATGTCCATATTTTGTATATATTGAGTTCCAAATAGTTTGTAGCTGTTCCCTGAGACTTGCTTTAGATGAGACTTTGGTCTGATCAACTTTTGATTTCACTAAATCCTAGATCTGTTCAATTGGGGTTCAAGTCTGGAAGTCTTTGGTCAAGTAGAAACATAAAAAGATATTTTGCTAAACAGAAATACTGTCAAATGATGGCAGCAGTGTCAAACACCTTATCCAGGTGGTCTAATACATTTGAGAAGCACTGTAAGTGTATGTCACACCAGTCACTACCGCACAGTGTGTCGAGAAAACGTTCAATTCCACCGGCACCACTCACCAGGCAACTGCTTTTTATATATAATATAGCAGAGGCATTTTAGTACAATCATCGCAGTGAAAAATAGATTTTGAGTGTCTTGGGAAACTGTCATAGACTAAATTACTAACTAAGAGGAGAGGCTGCTGTTGGCGGTACAGAGAGTGCTTTAGTGATTGTTTGTGGTCTGCACTTATGCTACAGAGGTTACAGCGGTGACAATGGCACTCTGAGTCATGTGAGGAAAGGACTTGTGAACGCACTCAGCCGTAGTTGTGACTGTCTCGAGCCGAGGTGTCGTTCAGAGGGCAGACGGGGCCAGACAAACCTAGAGGGAGCAGCAGCACTCTCCCCTCCAGTTTATCGTGGAGTGCTCTGACATTTCCTTTTTCTCGCGCGCCGCAAAGGTTGACCTCCGTGTTCCACATTAACACACAGTAGGAGCGTCTAATCCAATGGTGGGAGACAACAATAAGCTTTGTTATAGTCGAGGGCATGATCGATCACAGCAATATTACGCTTAGAGATAACTTTCCAGGACAGAGCGAACATAGCTGTGGCAGTTCGTGATGTGAAGTCCAGGTGGGGCTGTTGCAGACGCTGTTGGGTTTACATTTTTTACAGTCAGATCTGCTTAAGGCGAGGCAGGTCAATAAGGGAAAAAATGTAATTGGGTGATATTAATTTGAAATTTCCGCTGTGTATTACTGAGATGAATTTGAGAAGAAAATGTATTACGAGTTTTCTGTCATTTTATGTGTTCATATTTTTTTAAATTGCCAAAATTGCCTATATTTTTGGAGATTCAATGTAAATAATGGATAGAGCCAGGTTTGAATGTATGGTTATTTTGTTGATATATTAGTTCAGAGGGGATTTTGGATATTTTCTTTAGTTTTTAAGTTGAATAAATCTAAATGTTTTTTGGGATTCAAATCTCAATAAATCAAGCTACCAGTTAAATAATGTAGGGCTGAAACAACTAATCGATTAATCGCCAACTAATCGATTATTGAAATAGTTGTCGACTATTTTAGTAATCGATTAATCGTTTCTGGGATATACAGACTCAGACAGAGTAAGAATTACATCAAAATTTTGTATTTTTTGTGAAAAAACTCTGAAGGCATTGGTTCTAGAAGTTTTTTTTGCAAATATTTTTGCTCTGATTGTTCCAAATCTTGGATCATTATCTAATCCGAGCAGAAAGAGGACTCTCTCGCTCTCACTTTTACAATCCCAGAGTGAATTTTAGAGGTTCTTAGCTTTCAAAGTGAGGAATGACATGTGGAACTTGTACAAAGAGCATCCTACAAACATTAGCTTTAACTTCTCAAACGGTGTCAGTTTAGCGTCATGTGCAAAAAGCTTTTAACAATTACACTTTCCATGCACCTTTTTGCGCCAACCTATTAATCGATTAATTGTAAAAATAATCAGCCGATTAATCGATTACCTAAATAATCATTAGTCACAGCCCTAAAATAATGAAAAATCCCTTCGAACAAACCTTTTAAATAGTGTTAAGTACAAGACTGTAAACTTTGATGGCTCACGCTTCTCTACTCCATCTTGTGTCTCCAGCTTTGAAGTCCCGTTGTAATGACAAAAAATACAAGAATTCTAATCTTAAGTTAAGGAACAATGTACAGACCTTAAGCTCATAGAGAGAGATGTACTGCACCAGATGATAGCTAGTTTCCATCCGTTCAAAAAATACATTTACTGTCTCACACTTTAACAATGCTCTAATCTTCTCCCAACATTGATCTCCATTTACACTCACAGTTTGTCACAATCCCCCTCCTGCCTTTATGGTGTCAGCGAGTTTCTCTTCATTATTGACAAACCATGTGCAAATGAATATACAGTAAACTAATGAACAGTCTGGCCCACCTAATGTAGACTGTTGAGTGTGCTCTGTGATTGGCTGCTGAGATTATCCTGAATGATGTGGTTATATGGACTTACATCTGTCAATCATCTGAGTGTGTGTGCAGCATAAAAACCAGCCTGTTTTCTGTTCTCTGTGGCCGAAATCATCATCACATGAATAAAACTACAACAGCGGTACACATCTACAACATTAGGCTACAGTGGCGCAAGTAGTAGAGCGGGTCGTCTTGTAATCGGAGGGTTAGCGGTTCGATCCCCGCATGTGTGTACACTGTCGTTGTGTCCTTGGGCAAGACACTTCACCCAATGCCTATGTGTGAGTGGTTGGTGGTGGTCGAATGTAGCTTACCACCATCAACATGGAGTGAATGACCCCCCTCCCTTTCATGTGTGAAGCTTTGGGTGTGACTTGTGTCATATGAAAGGCGCTATACAAATAAGATTCCCTTCCCTATAACAAATACAATTTCTTCTTTTATCTAAAAAATAACAGGAGATCTTTAGTCCACCAAGCCCAGTGATACCAGCCCTCCCTAAAATATACACTGTAAAAAGTCACACTCACTTGACAAGTGGAGCTTTGGATTTTTAAATTACATTATGTTCAAAACTGGACGACTTAATGTCTAAGCATAAGCAATAATATTATTTTATAATACATTTTAAAAAATCACTTTGACAACTTGACAAATCATTGTCACTTTATAGCATTTGAACCGGAACTTGGTCTCTGCTATATTCATGCACTGAGAAAGTAGTCCAAACCATGACCATCTGTTTTTTGTTTTTAAAATGTTTTCATTCTGTGAAGCACTTCGAGTTGCATATTCTCGTATGAGAAGCGCTTAATAAATAAAGTTTGATTGATTGATTGATTGATTGATTGATTGATTGATTGATATGCTGTGCCATGCAGTGCCCACCCTCTTTTGTCCGTGGGCCACCCGCGATCACAAACGCATCATTCAGTGTTCACAAATGAGATATGCTAATAAATCAGTCTTCAATATCTGCCCCAGTGACAGGAGCCCTGCTCATCTGTGCGTATCGTGCCGTGGCTTGTCATCCACACACTACGTACTCTATGAGGGGAGACACAGGAGTAGGCTAACAATCAATCAATCAATTTATTTTTGTAACGCCCAATATCATAACAGAAGTCATCTCAAAGGTCGGTATGGACAAAAACAAATCAATATCAGACATCAAGAATGATCAAGAGGCCAACAGAGGCCAACACCACGGCCGCCCTGCACAGCAGACATGTGCGGGATGGGATCTTAAATATTTTGATATGTGGATTAATACAGGCTGCTGCGTCCGATGGGTCCAAGAAGGCTCTGTCTGTGGGGATATGTCTTGATGCTAAAGAAAATCTGCACTGCTTATTCTTTCAAAGTCCTTACAGACCTATTTGTGTGATATTATCCAGAAGATTTCTGGATAATGCATTGTTGCATTGTGTCATATGAAAGGCGCTATACAAATAAGATTCCCTTCCCTATAACAAATACAATTTCTTCTTTTATCTAAAAAATATCAGGAGATCTTTAGTCCACCAAGCAGATACAGAAGATTTCTGGATAATATCAGCTGTGAGCTGGATTTCTCCCTCTGAAGAATTTGTCTATTTAATAGGCAAATTCTTCAGAGGGAGAAATCCAGCTCACAGCTGTCACACTCATTCACTTGTCATCCATAAAGTGAATGCATTCATTAACAAAGTCCTTTGATAAGTGTTGCTTGAGTCAACCTGTTGCCGCACAAGAAAGAGACACACGTCAGTACGTGCCTGTCCTCTGTCCGCACACACATGCTGAAGGGACAGGAAGCCTTTGATCTGCGCTGGGACAGGTGCGGGAGACCACATATCTCTACCCTCCACCCCTGGCCCCGCTTTTTTGTCAGGCCCCAGCACTTTCCACACTAATAAATATTTTAGTTTAGAATTTAAAATTTACTGAGATTTGCAGCCCTTTTCCGGTCAAATTGAAAAACTTGCATTCATTATTTAATAAAGCTTAAAACGTGGCAAATATTCACCAAACAAATCCTCCTCAGTGTAGTACCATTGCTTCACAGGTCACAAATCTAGCATAATACTCTGTGTTAAACATGGAGTGATGTGATTTTAATGTCCCTCTTATAGGAAAGGTCTTCGCTCGAACCCGATAAAGAAATATCTGTCGCTCTAAATCAAAGACACAATCTCTTCCTGTCGCACCGATGAACCTTTTGAAAACCGCCGTTGAGTGCAGTGAATGCTCGAGCGGTTGCCATTTTTCCACATTAAAAAAGATATCATCAGGCGGCCGTAACTAAGCAGGAAGCCTTTTCAGCGAGACGGGCTTATTATGAAAAGCCACTCTTAACTCGTGCTTTCAATTCTGTGGCTACGTCGGTGTGAATCGTGTATGCAAAATAGTCTATTTCTCTATTCAGGAAGCTGTCATAGTGAGGTTATCTTTGAGAACTTTGCCCATGAAGGATCTTCGAATTAAATAAAATGCATGTTCAAATTACAGTTCAGTTCATAAATAATGGGACAGTGACCAAGCTACAGTTGCATTATTGATGTGGGCTTTAAGTGCAGAAGTGCAGAGTCTCTGTTCTCATTTTGAGGGTATTCACATCTAAATCAGAGGAAGAGATCAGGAATTACATTTACTCGGAATCCGTCTGTCTCTTTATTGGAGGCTCAAAAGTAATGGGACAGAAGTAGAAACAAACTAAAATGATAAGAGCCTTAGAGATGAGCCTTAAATAGCAGATGACCCTGACTCCTACCTGAAGAAGCCATCAGTGGTTCATGCACCCACAGTTTGAGAACTACTGGATTAGATAAATATTGTATTCATAACTTGGGAGATTGTACTGTTGTATGCACATGTGGCAAAAGTAATGTTTTTCAATTTTCTGATTTTGGGTCAGTTAACACATAAAGTTTCACCAGGGAACAAATAAATTCCCAACCTTTCACAATAAGGTGCTTAATTGTTGCATTTGAAAGTGTTTTTCAGAGGGAGGGAGAGCAAATTCCTAGCCTGATTTATTCAGTTTTGAACACCTAAAAACAAGGTGAAATTTACATTTTTACTGATTTTGTCACTAATATCTCATTCAAAAGCTCAACAAGATAATATAAAATCCCCTCTGAACAAATCTTTGTAACTATCTTTTTTTCTAGCGTTCTAGTGCTTTGGCACAGGGTCCGCTTTTTGGCACAGTCTCCGCCATTTTGTCCGATCCAGAGCATCTTCGATCAACAAAATAAAACTGTATATACACACATTCAAACCTGGCTTTGTTCCGTCGTTTAGATTTTTGCCATTTTTATCAATCGATTTGTTTTTGTACCGCCCAATATCACAACAGGAGTCATCTCAAAGGGCGTCACAGTCCGAGTCCGAAAAAAAAAGGAATAGTCACAAACAGACATAACATCACGCAAATGGAATATCTAAACAACACAAGCCTAGGGTATCCCCCATTGCAATACATTTTTTTTTATATACAACAATAGTTTCAAATCTTAAGCTGTTGGTCATTATGTTTTGCCTGATTCATGTATTTGATCATTTTATGATTAAACTTCAAAGCTGCTAAGAAAGTGGGATTATTATGGTACCACTATGTTTGCAAACAAGTGATTCAACCGACTATGGACAAGGCATATAAAACATTCGAAACTGTAGGCAAAGATTCCTCAGTCTTCATCTGTACTCTGTAGTTGAAGTGTAGGACGTGTCGTACTTCATCCAAAGAACTTCGTCGGCACAAACCTGACTGTGGGTCTTATGAAAAACCGGTAGAAGGTGTTTGTAAGTCCCACCTCTCTTTGTTCTAAAGGTTGGAGAAAAACACCTTACCCTGTTCACACCTCATCACTGCTCATTACCTAAAGTCCAGGGTAAGACAATGGTAAGGTGTTTTCTCCAACCTTTAGAATAAAGCGGGTGGGACTTACAGGTAAACTCCTCCTACTGGATTTGCATAAGACCCAGGGGCGGTCAGGTTTGCTCAGTGCTGACGAAGTTCTTTGGATGAAGAACGAAACGTCCTACACTTCAACTACAGAGTACAGATGAAGACTGAAGAATCTTTGCCAACGACGGACAACTCCTGTGCGACTGAGAACATACACAGACTGTAGCCATTTTTTGGGGTCCCTCTTCCCAAATAAGCATGAAAATAAATACATTTACGCAGACTGCACACCGGCAGGTAAGTGGCGACAACAGACAGCAATTCCAATCCCATGGTTTCGCGCCTCAGTCGACCTCGGTTCTATTATTAATTCAGCAGATAAGATTTGAAGCTTTCCCGCTGCGATAGAACCAATCCCTGCGATCTAATCACTGATGTTGTTTTTCTGCTCCCCTCCACAGCACATGAACAGCAGACGGCACAAGGATAGACTGGCCGGAAAACCTCCCAAACCCAAATTTACCCCGCACAGCAAGAGCCAGCCCAGCTCCAGCTTAGCGGTAAGACGCAGACAAACAAACACGCCGCACACAATGAGGAGAACAAATAAAATGTAATTGGCTTTTTCCCGAAGCAGAAGAGATGCTTGAACACATGTCCCCAAATTGGAATATATTCGGCTCAGCTTGTAAACTAATGCATTTTTAAACAGCGGTTTCAATTTATCCGGAGCTAAGTGATTTAACCCTGTGAGGTCCGCGCGCTCGCTCTGCCTTTGGTCTGACTGCAAATGTGGGCTTCGAATTCAGTCCAATGAATTTGAAAAGCGGCTTATGTAAATCTGAAGTTACACCCGTCGCACAGTCCTCTTTACTGCGACGTGAGAGATATTTAGTAGTTCAATCTGAAATTTGAAAAAATCAGTACTCTAAACTGGGAAAAACTGGGAATTCAAGTCAAGTCAAATTGTGACTCTTTTCCCGATGTTAAAAGGTGAAATTGTTTTAAAAGTCTAATGTAATTTAAATGGCGTTGAGATTATAGCCTTAACTTAACGGCTTAAGTTACACATGGACAAAAAATCAAGGTTCGGACATGGCAGTGGTAAAATAAAAACTGTAAGAAATCAATGGGACGGAGGGCTCCAAACTGGAACTGTCCCTCTGGTCACATCTGGTCACCCTGGGTCAGTGATAAAAGTCTCTGGATTAGTGGTCACCTCGCCAGGTCAGCCAGATACATGCTTTTCCAATCTTTTACACAGACATATAGTCTGTAGAGTAATCAGAGACTATGGTGTGTCTAACCTGGCAGCTCACCGGGTGCAAAAACATGAACTTTAATAAGAAATATCTGACTGAAAATGGCCATCAGCTGCTAAATCCAAGAGCATCTCGGTGCAGACGGAAACACCTCTTGTGTGGGACAGCATGGCCATTTTTTCACCGCAACATTTAAAGGGGCTATACCTGTTTTTTGTCCTGTTAGTGGAATGAAATTAGTTTTTTCCTACTTTAGTATATTGCAAACTTAAACATTTGTGGAAATAATACTGTGCATCTAAATATAAAGCATTTATTGTCAATTTCATGGTTTACAGGCTAGTTTTCTAGTATTTCTATGACTATGACCCAAAAAAGTGACCCCGCCAGTTGTGAAATGTGCTTATAAACTTGTCTCTAAGAAGAAACAGGGTTTAAGAAATGTGTGAGGAAAGTTAGGAATGTGTTTGGACCACAACTATCAATTTATTTTACTTTCTCACTTTTCCATTATTTGTAATTTTTAAAATGATGAAAAATCAGGTATAGTGCCTTTAATTTCTGGTGCTATATAAATTTATACGAGAAGATGACAGTACTGGTGCATGAGACAGAGTCTGCATTCAGACTGCAGGTGAATCTGATTCAAATCTGATTCCTTCTCATATCCGATTTTTTTTTTTACTAGGCCACATAAACTGACAGATCTGACAGGTTGCTGTAGCAACGATGGTCTGGCGCATTGGGTTTGGTGTCGCGTAAAGTGATGTCATGGACAGTCAAAACCACGACACATCTACGGAGTACGCAAGTTTTGTACAAAATGTACAAAAAGACACACGTTGGCCTCACAGACGATGTAAGGCCCGTAGAGTTTGTTTGACATGACAAAGAACTTCTGTGGCCAGTCTACGGCTTGACATTCAGTACGTCACATGTGTGCTCTCCGTGCGTTTCTTGAATTTTTTTGCCCATTTTTTTGTGACCTACGCTTTTAGGGGGTTTCGGGGTATAGTTTTCAATAAAAGGTTTACTCAAGATTATTTTTGTCTCACTCCCATTTTTTCTTGTTGCAAAATCTTACCTTAAGAGATCCAAACATGCTAAATGTGAATTTTTGCCATCAGTCAACTGGTCTTAAACTTTTGACCGAGACTGTATGATACAGCATGTTAGTGCGGGAAACCCCAGGAGCTTACAACAGTGCTCTGTCAATCACCACATTGACCACAAACCACACTGTTAGACTTGTCGAATCAGAAGTGGGTTCACCCCTCTGTCTTCACCTCTCTACATGTTCATAATTCAATCATCCGCAGATGTATTTAAACTGCTGTATCTCGTTCAGCTAAACCTCGAGGGCCACTTTTCTTTTTTGCATTTTAACACTCTCTTTTCTGACCTGATCACTCCACGTCAGTCAGGACAATGAGGCTCTTTTAGGAAAACCCAAGTGGCAGTGAAATAGAGACATAGATCGTGGCTGTTTGCTTTGGGTGAGATTTCCCACTTTTGTAGCTTTAGCCTTTTACCTGCGTCTCCAGACTCTGGGGCGGTGCTGTGGCGGACCGTGGTCAACGCCAACCAAGAAACACACACGGTTTCTCCACGCGCCACAAAGAAGGGCTTTCTGCGACCGGGGCCTTTTGCTTTCTTTGACCAAACTCTCATTAAGTGTGGCTTCGGAGGAGAACAGAGTGGTGCTGAGGTCCAGGCCTGAAAGCACACAAGCGTCGCATAACTTAAAATGACTTCGCTTCAGAATATTTACCATAATATTTGTGTTAGCGATAATAGGGGATTTGGAAGGACGCTGGTTTGAACGTAGCCTGAGCAAATGCTGTCATTCTGTGTCTGGATCAGAAAATCACAGTTTCAAATCAAATTAAATGAAGTTTAAGGCAAGACGATGCAGCCGAATAGGGAAAAGAATGAACTGGAGTTATGTAAATTTGAAACTTTTGACGTATATTACTGACTGAAAAAAATATTGAACGTATTTTATGTTTTCATATAAAAAAAAACTGCCTTTATTTTTAGCAGCAACATCTAAATAATGGATAGAGCCAGGTTTAATTTGATGGTTATATTTTGCTGATATAGTCACAAAGATTTGTTGAGAGGGGAGTTGGAATATCTTGTTTAGTTTGTGAATAAACATTTGGGTTACATTGTAACCCTGGTTCTCTGAGTGGAGAGACTAGCTCTCCAGACCATTACAGTATGGAATGGACAGGTAGTCTCGAACATGATAGAGAACTAGTTATTGGTAAATAAATCTGTTTTTGTGGTTCAAAACTCCAATCAGGTTACTAATATTGATTAAATGTTGAAAAAGCCCTCTAAAACAGTGTTTCCCAACCAGGAAGTTGACATGAAGTCATCAGGGGTGCCATGGAAAGATGGTGTATAGTGGTCACCTAGGACAATTACCAAAACAAGTAGCACACAGTCATGATGCAATTGAGACAAATGGAGGGTTATTGATGTGTGATTATTGTGATATGCGTTCATTATATTTCAATAAATATACTTTTTTTTGTGACATTTTAGTTTAGTGCGGTGCCTTGTGATTTTTCTTTTGTATAAAGGGTGCCTTGGCTCAAAAAGGTTGGCAAACACTGCTCTAAAATATACCTTAAAATATTTTAAAGTACAAGACTGGAAAGTTTGGGGTCTGTGGGACAGGGGTCTCCAACCTTTTTTACCTTGTGAGCTACTTTTGCGTAACAAAAATGTCAGCAAGTATACTTCAAAGAAACACATGTAGGCCTCTAGGAGCCAAGATGAGCATTCAACTCAAAAAAAAGAAAATTACAGTAGATTCTGCTTCATACTGTGCTATGTTTGGAGATGTTTTACTTAGAACAACAAAAATGCATCTAAAATGTGACTCATCAAGTGCATGTAGAGAAAGCCTTTGGCGAGTTACTTGGTAAGGACTGGCGAGCTACTGGTTGGAGATCCCTGCTGTAGGAGCTACTTAAAGAGGCACAAATCAACTTTTTTTAGCTGAGAATCTGTTAAAGTTGGTGTCTCATAGAGCTGGCTACAGGTCCTTGTCACTATGTTGACATGTTATTGCATATCAGTAGAAATCTTAATTTTGTGCTAAAAAACATCAGTGTTGCTCCCTCTTGAGTTTGAACGATGACAACGCATGTGACTTTGAATTCTGCATCTAGGTTTGCCCCAACAGTCGTGCCTATGTAGGCCATGGTCTGCTTACGTCAGTTATTCTGCTCCAATGGAATGTCAGTGTCGCACACGCCCCATAGCGAGACTGACATTCCATTGGAGTCTTCACGCACACGTGGAGTTTGAAGGAATCTACAGATTGCACACTAGGGTGCGGCAAAATTGCACATCACGTTCATAATTCAAAGCCACTTAATCCTGTTTGTTTACACTCAGATTGTACATTTATATCAGCGCAAAGCTCTTATTAAGTTAGCAAGATGAGGTATTGCCTCAAAATTATGAACTTTTATGAAATGAGTGTGCTGTAATCCATGGCTGTAATGTGTAGCAGTAGTTTTAGGAAATACATGTCTCACAATGCATTGTGCCTAACTAAACACGTGCAGTCCTCCTCATTATACATGATGCGCTACACCTGCCCACACTCACCCCCTGCACCTCACCCCAAAGCCTCTGAGCACGCCCATATCTCAG
>OMNZ01082805.1:0-16462 GCA_900303255.1 Lesueurigobius sanzi
GCACTTGAGTATAAGTGGCAGGAACAGCCAGACTATGAGAAAAAGTGTGACTTGAATACAGTAATCCTATTTCTGATTCTGACCATGCGGGATGGGTCAAATGCAGTGGACAAGTTTCCCTACTGAGACAATAAAGTACATAATACCATTAAACTTGGCATTTTTCATCCAATTACAATGCAGCTGTGGTGTAAGGTAAGCTGGTTAATATGTTAAAGGGAGAACAAATATATTGCGTGATCAATATGAAACTTTTGCTGTGTATTACTAGGGGGAAATGTATTGCAAGTTGTCTGTGATTGTATGATTTCATATACAGTAAATATTGCAATGTTTGGATTGAGCCAGGTTTAAATATATGGTTTTATTTTGTTGATATATTAGTACAGTATTATTACAAAGATCTGTTCAGGTGGGGTTTCTTCTTCTTCTTGTTTCGTATTTCAATAAACTAGTAATAAGTGAATACATTTTGCTTTGCTTTTTGGGTCAGGCTAGGAATTAAACACTGAAAAATCCCTCTGAACAAACCTTCTAAATATTCTTAAAGCTTCTTAGGTAGTTTTGGAGTCTGTAGGTGATACTAAAGTGGAAATAGTGCTGCCACAATGTGAGATGAATGCTTTTTGAGAAAAAGGTAGGTTTTTTTTTATATAATTTTTTAATCTATGCAATCATTTCAGTCCCTATTATAAAAAAGTAGGTCATATATTTGTTTCCAGGTAGAAGTTTATGTTAAGAGAGAAAACTGGACCAAAACCTGAACATTGAAAAAATTGAGTTTTGCCTGCAGCGTCTCCCCTTAAATTGTTTCCTTCCACATCAGACCTCAAAGGGTGAGAATTAACTAAAACATGTATTACCTATTCATAAGCCTAATTTTACCCAGAGCTGTGTCTCTACTTCACATCGTCTGCATAAAGTGGGTCATTATTGGATCCTTCCCCCATTCTCCACCCTCTTCACACTAATATAGACTCTCCATAACCACCCTCTGCATGGTGATTGACATGTACTGGCTTGCTCTGACTAATGTCCCAGTCATGTTGTTTATCACATGCTTGTAAAGCACATGCATCTATAAATATAGGTACCATGTAGGCGCTCGAGTGCGTCTGCCTTCCTGCTTTCCGTTCAGATCGTTAGCCGCGATGTGCACTGGCCCGTTTCTCCGTTCGCCCTTGTGCTTCCGATATATTAATGTTTCCGAGTCACCTGCTGAAAGAGGAGCTAATGCAAAAACACACTCCCCACGAGAGCGTTCGGGTCTCATTATCTGGACCCACTGCACGGGAGATAGGCCCAAACAGGATTTTTATAACAGGCAAAAATAAATAGCGTTTTAATGTGCTGAACTTTTGAACTCCAGCTTAGATGCCTTTATTAATGGCTTGCAAAACTGAATACTTACTCCAAAATAGTGGGCAGATTTATTCCAGCAGCAGAACCACGCAACTTTTGCACCAGTAAAGGTAGTGTGTTTCTTAGTTTTAGTTTCCTCTTTGTGTTTCTGGAAGTTGACTAGAGCAATTATTTTAACAATATCAGTTTGAGAATTAGTTTCATCTCAACTGGTTCTCCACACACACTGAAATGTGTACTCCTTAGCGTTGGTGGTGCACAATACAACTTCTTATGTGAAAAATAAAATCTTGATATTAGTGGATATTTGGCCTTTTACAGTGGTCTCTATAACACTACGAAAGCCTAAGAACAATAGATCCTGGAGCATCAGGCTGCTGTGATAGAAAGCAGAGATGCCATGCTGCAGCCACTGGGCCACTAAAAGGTCAAATACGCAATATCAAGATTTTATTTGTCACATAAAATGTTGCATAGTGCACCTGCACCTTTAAGGTTATATAATAATATGGAATACAAGGGCAATAAAGCGCAATATACATAATATTTGTGTTCTCTTCCTCCAACTGCCACCTTAATGAGGAGGGATTTGAGCACCATGCTGTCAGGGGCATGGTGTCCTCGCTATAGGGTCTCTCTGCAAACATATCCTTGGTGGATATGTTGCTGGGTCAGAAAGAAGAGCGCTTCAGAAGCCCCCTTTGATGAGTGACCATCAAGGGCAAGGCTGGCTACCCAGAGGCAGCACCTGGTGCTGAGCCTGAAGGGGCATCGTGGGACCGTCCTCTTGTGGATCCACCACCTGCAGGAGGAGCCATAAGGGACTGGTGCAGTGATCCAGACCTGGCAAGGGAAATGTAGATAAAGATCGAGTTATTGCATTTGTTAAAAACAGTTTTACAGCTTTAAAACAAGCAGTTGCAAGGAATTAACAAGAAATGACTTAATGGAGGACATATGAATACTGACATGAACAAAATGAGCCCAGTGAAGTTTCCTCTTCAAAATATACATATGAAGAGTTCATTAGCAAAAGCACATATCTTCGTTTTGCAAAACTGTTTAGGATTTTTATCATTGTAGTCTACAGGTGACACCAGTAAAATTAAAGTTTAATCAATTTGATTAACCACAAGTAACATTTTTGATACTGAAGCATAAGTTCATTTTTTACAGTGGCACTTATCCGTTTTTGCAAATGGACTTGTCATATTTACTTCCTGATATGAGCAGGTGGGGGCTCTTGAGAAGGAGATGGACTGAATATGCAGGATTACTCAAACATAACAGAAACAAACTCAACACAACATGAGATTAAAATAAAACACCTCATATTTCATCCTCTTCACATTGTCCTATTTTTGATCAGTTCAAACACCAATATGGCTGAGCATCCAAGAACGTCACATACACACACAACACGGCAAACAGGGCGAATTTGAGTGCACTTGTGATTTTGAAAAGGCTCTTTGGCCGTTTCTGTACATCACTGTAATTACATAGACATCGGAAGTAGCAATAACCCATCAATGGGCCGCATGTGCACTTCTGAGGGGACGAAAGCGATCACCTCCCCGTCAACAGATTACACCATTACAAGAGTGACATGTGCAAACACGACTAATCTGCGCGTCTCGTTGACTTGGATTTTTCACTTATCAAAGTCAGAGTGGAGAGCTGCGCGTCTTTTATCTCCCTGATAAACAGCCTCTTTCCCCCTATAGAAAATGGCCTCCGCGTCAAATGTAATCTTCAAAGGAGGCAGTGAGGCGTCGCTGGCTCCGACTCTCGCCCGCGTCCCTTTGTGTGGATGTGGAACAGGACCCTCAGACTCCAGTCCCCGACCAAGATGTACAGTGCAGATTATTATTGTCTGCCACATTTTGGCAACACGCTGGCACTGTGAGTGAAGTAACTGTCACAAACAAGGGCAGTACTCTCCTTTTCAATGTATATTTCTGAAAACCTTGTCAACTACTTTGACGAAGAATGATGTAAGATCTGTTAAATATTCGACCCGCGCTCCACACCTGCTCAGGCTCATCTGTAAATCCCCCCATTCACGCTGCTGTTTTATGCCCTTATTATTTATCATTACTGACTATACATACTGAAGAAAGTTCCATGTCTGTGAATGTTAGTTCCTCTGACCTGAAACCTGATTTTAATATTTTATATTTATGTTGCGTATATAACATTATGTTTTTGATCATGACTTCAGCTTCATAGCTTTATTCAATACTTAATCTGATGGAAAAGGAAAATTATACTATATTATAATTTTTTGTTTGTGTAGGTTCTCAGTCGTACAGGAGTTGTCCATCGTAGGCAAAGATTCGTCAGTCTTCATCTGTACTCTGTAGTTTAAGTGTAGGACGTTTCGATCTTAGTCCAAAGATCGTTATCAGCTTGAGCACGCTTGTGGGTCTCTTAAGAGTAAACCAGAAGGAGGAGTCAACCTCTAAGTCCCTCCTGTCTTGGTGCTAAAAGTAGGAAAACAGCTTAGCCTATTCATACGAGCCATATTAAGTATGAATAGGCTAAGTTAAGTTGTTTTCCTACTTTTAGCACCAAGAGAGGAGGGACTTAGAGGTTAACTCCTCCTTCTGGTTTACTTTTAAGAGACCCACAAGCGTGCTCAAGTGGTTATTAAGCTGATGACGATCTTTGGACTAAGATCGAAACGTCCTACACTTCAACTACAGAGTACAGATGAAGACTGAAGATTTTTTGCCTACGATATACTATATTATAAATTATAAAAATTATATTATTTTCATATAGCAACGTTTTGTAGTTTGTAATACATATTTTTGTTTGGGCTGTGCCTTGTTGTCATAGGGTGAGAGTGTAAAAGAAAGATGGAGGGAGCCTGAGGCTTTCCCCATTGCGTTCAGTGCAGGCTAACAAAGCTTATTCATGCTAGCATTTGAACCGTCTCCATGTTGCATTTGTGGAGCCAAATCCATGTTAAGATGTGAGTTACATTCTCTATTAATGTTGAAAATAAGACTATTTCCAATAATCAATTAAAGAGGGGCCAAAAAGTTTACATAGAAAGTAAATGGGAGCTTTCGGTGTCCCAGTATGCTAGCAGGCTTCGCGGAGAACTTGCCAATTACAGCATATCTCCATTATTATATACACTCTATGGTCCCCACACCAGACCAGTTGAGAAACACTGCATAAAATTATCATTAGCCTTTAGCTTCATGATAAACTCTCAGACATTTCTATACACAGACGTCTCCTCCACTGAAGTATTTACTGTACATCCTACATCAAGCTATTAATATCAACTACCAGGAACCCACTGTCCACCACGTAATCTTTAGAAAATATGATTAATCCAACAGGTCTATGCTCATTTCTATAGGAAATGAATAGGACAGTACTGGCCCTCTCAACTTCAGGTCAGAGGAACTAGTGCAGCCACATCGTGCACCAAGCCAATAAACACTGTTCTGATGCTGATGGGGCAGCTTTTATATAGTGTGTTCTCAGCTGGTGTCTCAGAGAACATAATGCACAGGTAAGAAAACACTGCCGGGTATTTTAATATTTAACAATAGTATATTTACAAGCACAAAACATCATTTTCTTAGTAAATGAATTGGTTATGGCTCAAATTGAATAAGAATTTCTCCCTGCTTGTATTCTTGTTCAAATTTAGATGCAGCTCATGGCTCATAAACAACTTTTATGGGTTTACCAGAGGCCACATGTGGGTCGTGGAATAGTGGTGGCCTAACCCTGGATTAAGCGCTTTTATTTGGTTGCCTTGTGGTCATAAAGTGATGGTATGTCCAGACTCCAGCCCAGTTACAACCAAGGCTCTCATAGTGGACACTGGGCAGGGGTGACAAGATGATTTCAAGATCGAATAAAAAGAAAACGCCCCTGTTTTTAAATCATGTTTAGTGTAAAACAGTGTATAATTTGAAATCTAGTCAAATATCAAACCGTTTAAATGTTCCCAACTTGATTTTAATTGTTTTGTTGCACCAGGAAATAGCTTTTTACAGTGGTGCCAGGTTGTTTGTGTGGCAATTTTGGGGGCCAAAAAGTTTGGGAGCCCATGCTACAGACTGGAAAGAAACAGACTTTGAATGGTGCATGGGAGACAGTTTATCTGTAGCTGACAAAAACTCAAATCCACCACTGCTTTCATTTCTCCAGTAAAGGTGATTATTACGTTGGCTGTAAAGTTAGTTCAATGCAGAAAAAGCGTGGAGCTCTTGGCCCCTATTTGTGTTTTTTATTTATTTATGCAAGAGCCCAGTTGTTGAATCTTTTAATATCTTCCCCTAAGATTCTGATACACATATGAATTTACAGTAATGATCTCCTCGGGGAAGCTGGCCTATATGCATCGTGTTGGTTTAATGTCTAATTAGTAAAAAAGTCCTTCACGGCAGGGGTTATGAGGAGGTTAAAGAGACTCATGTGAACTCAGAAAGACGTCACGCGGGCACTTATGACGTCTGAGGTCTCTATGACGTTAAACTTATCACTGTCGTGGCTCCGTAATGGGAAAGACATGTACAGGCCAAGTCCAATATGAAAACATGTGCACTCCAGCGGACACAGCAGGAGCAGGGTGAGGAAACAAGGAGAGGTCTCATTTTTGAACATGAAATAATGATTATCAATAGACAAAAACAAATAGAAACATGGTACTAACGCGTGTGACAAGTGTGTCCTTGGGTGAGACAGTTCAATCATAATAACGACGATAATAACAATGTAGTGAGTGATTAGAAGCAACAACAATTTAAAGCAAAGGTTTTCTGAAAGAGGTGGATGACCGAATGCTTGAAGAGAATAGCTTCATTTGCAAGAAGCATATACTAGAACAGGAAGGCAAATAAATATGATCAATGTATGGTTGGTTCTTTAGTTTTACTGTTTTGTGTCAGAATAAAATATGCAGCAAATGGCAGTGTTTATAAACACTGAATTCATAAATCTAAAACGTGATGTGGTTTGTCTGATATTCTTAGGCAACATGATCTGTGATTAACCCCTTCAGTCTGCATCACAGTCCCACACTCAGCCTGATGATCTCTCCGGCATCACATCTATTTCAAGTTTATTTAATTATTCATGCTCGCAGTCCAAAGATTTAATTTCAGCAAGAACTCACACTTAAAACATTTCATAAAGATTTCCCTTTTGAGTCTTGACTGCTTTTGGCAGTACAGATAGTCCATATCTTGCAGTACTCAGAGATGTCTGGCTCTGGGTAACAGTTATTGCAGTGGGTGTCCACTGTGGCCCATCTCCCTGACCACAGCAGCCTTCTCTCTCCTGCTCTGCAGTGGGGGGAGCTCTCTGGCCCCTGCTCCAGAGATGATCTTCAGAGCTCTCTTCTGCACTCTCTCCAGCTGTGCAGCCTGACTTTAGTTGCACCCCACTAAGAGGACACTACCATACTCCGAACATGGCTCAAACTTCAGCTTAATGTTAACTTTATTATTGTGTATTTGGTTGGGACAGTGCATGTTAATGAACACACATGAGACACATGCTTGTAAACACACCACTCCGGATTGTTCCATCTGTTGTCCCACACTTGTACACACAAACACACTCTCATTCATCCTGATCTATTGTACATGTTTTTGGTGGTATGAGAAACCGGGGCACCCGGAGGAAACCTACGCAAACACGGAGAGAACATGCAGACTCCACACAGAAAGGCCCTGTCCTGGCCCGGGATCGAACCCGGTTAGCACAAGCGCTAACCGCTGAGCTACCGTGCCGCCCAATGTAAGCCAAAGAGAGACAATTATCAAACTATCAAGATTGTAAAGCATGCAAGACATTACATGGGGCTGGGGGCATGAGCGTACACCACAATTACGCACCACAGTGGACACTGGGCACTGCTCCAGGAGAGAGGACCACTTCAGCCTCTGTCCAGGGCGTGAGCCCCGGATTGTTGTGCTGAGTCGTCCAGACGTGAATTTGCTGCCACAATGCACACAAACTGCTGCCCCTGATCACAGCGCTCGGGACCACTATTAAATCATAATATCTCAGAAACAAAATTGACTAACAGTATTTCCATAATTTTCCATGAAAAAAAGAACATATGCAGATTTATACAAACCTTAGAGCTACTGTATGTTGTAAACTGACAAGTAAACCTACTCCTCTATTTCCATTACCCCTCTTTTATACTTCAACAGCTGGTGGATACTGTCACAGATCTACGATATACTGTACATACACAGTTTGACAGTGGTCTGAAATATTAGAGGAATAAAACTAGTTTCAGAGAATCTTAGTCGGAGTGAAAGCTTCAGTGATGACTTTTAATCACTTCTCAACGTCTGTGCATCATTTATTTTCAAAAATCTTCAGGGAAAGAAAAAGGAAATAAGTGCCTATGTGGAAAAACTACAGGCTTTTGCAGCTTTGTGCACAAACTTCCCCTTACGGAGGCAATATGTGGACTGGATCTGTACTTGAGCGGAGCAATGATGGAGAGCCAAGGCATTCTGAGTGTTTTCCATTAGTGTGAGAAATACTCCGGAGACATAATGTAGCAGTCAACACCTCCCAGAGCAGTGAATGTTCGAGAGGAGGAGGAGGAGGAAGAAAAACATGTCGGTCGGAGAGTCTCCACTTCACAAGGGACAGAGAGGAAAGTTTTCACATAGTGCAGACGCTTTAGTTAAAAACTGCACATTGATTTTAGATTGATTGTGAGTTTGAGCAAGCGGCCAAGGCTTGGCAGAAACAAGAGCTTTCACACGCACAATCTTTTGGTCATTTTTCCAGTTTGTCAGCAACAATGAGAAGCCATAATTTAAAAAGAGTATGTTTTTTCACCTGTTGAATGTTGTTGGATTTGGCAACTGGCACCAGCTATTCATAACTCTTTGATGTTGGTTACTGGGTAGACTTTTTATTGATTTATCCATCCGTTGATTTGTTTGTTTCTTAATCTAATAATCGGGACAGTGCATACATACAGTATATGGTTTGCACATTTGATGATGATGATGATGATGATGAGCGTGAGGACATTGTTTTTCTTCAAAATTCAGACCCAGATGTTCAATTATAGGTTTTCTATTGAATTTGAAATACATAAATACTATCACTTACTGTACGTAATTGACCTTTATTCTAATATTATTACCTGTTGCAAGTGTATCTTCTTCTTTGATGGTACATTTCCTTATTTACAGCGCTGTGGGGGTCATTTATCAAGTGCAAATTGAAAAATGAAATATGCGAACTGTTAACTTTTGAAATCATGCTTTATACAGTATTAGGGCCACAAATCTGATATGTAAATGAGGAAATTCTATGAGACTGGAAAATAACTGGTCTTCTGATCCACTTTTGCACGCACTGCTTGTTTTGCACATGGGCAAATGCTTGGTAAATGAGCCCCTGTGTGTGTTAAATTTCACCTAAATTTTTCATTGTGAAATCAAGAAAGTCTCATCTTTTCTTTAAGGAGGAGCTCCGTCTGGAAAGCAGCAGATGAGCAGAGCCAGTGCAAGTTTTCAAAAATCACATTGAAAGGCCTCATTGTGAGAGTCTCTTTGTTTCATACTCACCAAACACTGCTGCATGTAGGTCCCATTGACTAGTCTTCAGCCAATTTTGTTACAATCAAAAAACACCTTCTGTTTCAGACACCTTTATGTTGGTTTCAAAATGACAGTTATGCTTGGAGCCTGTCAATATGTATTTTACCCTTAGGCCTAAACAGGAACTTTTTACATTTTGCTACATTTGAACACATCCTCTGTTTCTCTCATCACTGGCCTAGATTTGCAAATACAACTTATCAAGGAGAAAGCTGGACCATCAGCTCGAGCCAAGTTGTTTTTCCAGCTGCTTGTTGCCTCTAATTGTTTGTTTTGTTCCATCATTAACCTGCTTAATACTGATCAAAGAATACATTTACATAAAATCAGTCAAATAATCATCTAGAACTCGCCCTCCCAAAGGACCTCACTATATTTCTGCCTTTGGGTGATTTACTCCCGTTGTTTACGGTGCCTTTTATCTATTGATGTGTTTTTAATGTCTGCGAGGCATTTACAACTTTAATGAATTTATTATTATGGACGGGCTGCAAACCGTGTGGATGCACATTTTACAATTGCTCATGTGGTTAAGCTTTGCAATTCATTATCAGATTGGGCTTTCAATACATTAGTTCAATAAAAGTTTTGTGGGCAGAAATAAGTTGTCCCGTTGTAAAGTCATGAATATTTATATATCGTTGCTTTAAGTTTGAAAAATGTGACTTTGAAATGTGAGGCGTCGTACAATGGAATGGATGTAATTAGTTTCTGGTTTATAGATGAGTTCAGCTAAGGCCGTTTGAAAAGTTATGCCCATTTAGCTGATGAAGTTACGCTATGCATCTGAAATATTTATTAAAGGTATAGAAAGTTGTCCATCATGAATTCACGCACACAGCCTATAGAGCAGACCTGGGCAAACGGGTCCTGCCTTGCGCTGAACACAGACAAAACTGTCACAATGTATTTCTCAAACAAACCAAATCAAAGTGTTCTTCCAAATATCTATGTGAATAACTATATGATTCAAAATGTCGAAGAAATTAAATACCTAGGTGTCACGCTGGATCCTGTCCTTAGGTCCAGGTCAGCCAAGTTCTAAAATGTAATATAGCCAACTTCCAGCACATTAGGAGCTCACTATCAGTGGAAGCAGCTAAATCGTATTTTGACACAATGATCGTATCGCATATTCTTTACTGTGTGTCTACGTGGTCTCAAGCCAAACAAACTGTTCTAAATCCCCTTAGATCAGTGCGTAACCAGGCCTCGAAAATCCTAGATAAAAAGCCTCGGCGTTACCACCACTGCCTCATACTTGACAAATATAAAATATTGAGCTTCGATAATCTGATCAGGTACTCTGATATCCGCCTGGTACATAAAATCTTACATGATGCCGCCCCACCCCCCTTAAAAACGTTTGTAAAACCACGCTCTCAAGTAACAAGCAGAGTGTTACGGTCTGTATCCAGGGGAGACTGCAATGAATTCTCTATTTTCATTTCTCTGCCTGACTCTTTCTGAAGCTAAGCAGGGCAGGTCCTGGTCAGTAGTTGGATACATTTAAATTAATACCAGCTTTAAAATTGTGAGTGTTGTTTAAGAGTAAAGTAATAATAATGAGCCTGTGTTCTAATTTTGTTTATTTGTGTCATTGTGTAATAAGACTGATACAAATAGAATATCGGCATCTAAAATAAACCAGATTGCACTAAATTAAATCTGTGTAATTCAAAATTTCCTGGGGGAGAACACCCAGACCCCCCCCTCCCCACATAAATACATTTTCGTCTTACTATTTCTAAACTGCTGGCTACAGCCCTGGTGGCACAGGCAAATGAGGTGAGCTGTGCTCATTATTGTTATTTATTTATAAATAAATAAAAAGTTTGGTCAATAGTATTTTCCTATTTACAATTTGCGGCCGAATTAAATTCAAGTCATCGTTTGATCCGGCCCTCGGACTCAATCCAGGTTTCTCACCTTGTAAAAAATAAATGCCCATTCCTGCTATAGAGGTAAGGATGGATGTGCATCTCAGTCTGTAAACCAGGGGAGACTCAGAGATGAGCAAACCCATTACCAAAGCCTTTAAGAGTAAGTCCTTGGAATTATTCTATGAAGCTAGTTTCATTGATCGAAGTGTTCATGTTGGGCTAACTTACATTCAACACCATTAAAATGGTGCTTAAGTGTCCTCCGTTTCAGTGTTATGGAACTGGTCACCCTACACGTTTGAAGTTTAGTGAGGGAAAACAACTGCTCCACAACTTCTTAAACACATGCAGTTTGGATGGAATTTATTATAAAGATACAGAGACACAGAGAGGAACAATTGGTTCAACAGCCCAAATCTAGACATACAAAAGAAATTGCTAACCATCATGCTAATGCTAGCTTCATGCTACATGCTAGCGGCTAGTCTTGAGTGCTTTTTATTTATTTTTTTTACTTTTGCTGTTCAATCTTCACTATTTTGTAATGTAAGCATGTGTTAAAACATATATAAAGATCCGAGTTTGACAGTACTTTATTTGTTTGTAGTAAATATCCTTATAGTCTGCCAGGGCAACTGAAGGCCAGGGCAACTGAAGGCCCGGGGGCCACATGCAGCCCGCCTCCTCTCGCAGTGCAGCCCGTAGATAATTTCTTTAAAATAATTTAATAAATGAGATTTAACCATGTCCCTGGTCAAAGGTTTACATATTGTGCAGAGAGTCCAGTTTTTTCAGAGAGTCCTGTATTTCAGCTGAAGTGAGTTTTTTTTTTTTGCTTCTGAGCAATTTTCCTGGCAGTTGTTGAAGGTCATGTAAACGTTAGATCAGGAACATTTGAGTAGTTTCTATTTCATTTTGATTTAAAAGGAGTAAACTCAGTTCTTTGTCAATAAATGGCTTTGCACAGTTATCACAGTTATCATTCATATTCAAAGAAAAAAAGATCAAAAGGCTATGTAAACTTAAAAGGGTATGTAAACATTTGGCCACAACTGTCTCTCCAATTCAGATTATATTTTGCAACAATTCCTGTTCAAGATGTCTCCATTGTGTTAACGTTGCCTTGTGTCTTGCCCCTGGTAAGTCAAGTTGCCAGAATCTGATATAAAATTAAGCAAACAATACATAAATAAATTACAATTTGCTGCTGAGAGCCATAAAGCTCCTTTATCCTAATTTAGTTGTACACTTGCTTTGTCTTTTTTTTGTTCTGGATCAACTTCAATTCCCCATTACATTTTCAAAGTGGCACAAAAATAAAATGCTTTATTTCCCTCCACCACAAATTTGGACGACATTCACAAATGGTCCAGCTGTTCCCTCTGCTGTGTTTTCTTCATTCATCATGGCTTTAGTTTCACTTAATTTGCCTTGATAAATTTTGTAAAAGATGCTATCAGCTTTTGCCCATTTCAAGGCTGTTATGGTGGATCACCCGCTGTGCTTCGCGGGAGGCAACTTGCATTTTTTTTTGTGCGCCAGTGTATCAATGTTTTCTCTACCCTTCCCCAGTGAAGCATTCAGTTGTGTTTGCTCGTGTTCACGGCGCTGTCATGGATGCTATTTCATCATGTGCACGTCTCGTTCTATCTGCGCTCGCATGTGGCTGGAGAAACATTATGCTCGGAGTTTTTGTCTGCTTGTGTTAGCATCTCCTGTCTGTTTCCTGGTCTTGTCATTTCCGATCTGCGCCGGAGGAAAGGTCTGAGGTGCACGGGAGTCAGGTATTGGAGATATTGGGAGCAGTGAACCAGAGAAGGCCGTTCATGCGTATAGAAGATTACAGACACACACGCACAAACACGCACTCCGCCACAGTAATAACGCCGGCCGCATCCCGATTCCATGAAAATCCCTTGATGTTGTTTTCCCTGACAGAGCAGATTGTCTACATACTAAACACCGCTCTGAGCTTCTATATAGCGTGGAAGTATGTGCAGATACTGTATGTGAGGAGACTTTTCACACTGAAAAAACGTATATAAAAATGTGCTGCTTTGAACAGGAAGATACAAGGAAATCACCAATTGATTACTCTTAAAACAAAAACATGTCTTCTTGCCCTCCTATAAGCATTTTCTTTTGTTTGATTGGCTTGTCAGAATTACTTATTTCCAGTAATTTTAACTCATCAATAAATATTTGTTGCAGTAGTCAAATGCACGGGAGACATTTGACATCCCATCGTATACATTGTTTCCCCTCAAATTTTGTCAAAATTACTTCCAAATTTTACTTAATTTCTCTGCTTAATCTAATGTTTCCAAATCTTTTCTGAATGCAGAAATTTTCGTGGGGTTAAAATGAATGCATGAATCCTAGTTTGCAAACATACCATCCATCTGTCAAACCACACTATGCTTAGTTTTAACCAAATTGAAGAGATCCCTAATGAGTGTTTTTTTGCAGGGAAACTGGATTTGCTTGGTCCAATTGTTTAAAATGAGCAAATAAATTAAAAGAAACTGTCGTAAAACAGAAAATGTCCCTTTCTTTTCTTTTCCCCAATGCTGTCATGTACATTTCAACTAACCATAGTCCATAGTATCCCATTACTCAACTTTAGTTGTTAAGTAAAGGCAGCCAAATATGGCATTCAAATATGCTAGGTCCTCATCCAAATCCATTCTTTGATTACCCACTGCAAAAATAGCATTTTCTTTGTCCAGCTGGTCATTATTATGTTTTCATTGTAGCAGTATTAGCCAAAACGTTACGCAGCGTTCCTGCAGGCAAAACTCATTTCTTTTTTCAATTGTCAGGGTTTGGGCTACTTTGCTCTCTTAAACATTCACCTGGAAACAAATAAATGACTAGAAGGAGTGTAATTATTGAATGGATGCAACATTTCTCCATAGAACTATATGGGAAATTGTTAATTCAATGGCCATTTTTCTCACACTGGAGTGACAACATCTCACTGTATTAGCTCCTACAGACTCCAAACTTTCCAGTCCTGTAAGAAAAACTAGAAACAAAGTGCTCGGGAAGTCAGTACCACAAAAAGTATCTTTTTTGGGGAAGGTGCTCTTTGGTGTTGGGGGACAGAAATTCAACAGAACAAAAAACCAAGGCACTCCTCCCACAACATGAATTCTCTATTTTCATTTTCTAAAATGCCTTTATTTTGCTCGGCTAATGCATATTAAAATAATTTAAAACACATTGCTGGTTTCTTCCACGCATATTGGCTCCAAACAAGCCTTCTCAAGAAGTAAAGGAACAGTGACATCTCCAGTGTTGGGCAAGTTACTTTATAAATGGAATATATTCAACATTACTAGATACAGCTTTAAAAACGTATTGTATTTAGTTTTCCTCAGCCCTCCACATTCTTTTGTTATTTGTCATGACATTAGTTACACAAGCCTCTTTCTACACCAGTCCGCCTATCCAACTTGATTTGGTGCTGCATCTTATTTGGGGGGAGTTGCAACTTGAGTTACTTAAAATATATAACTAGTATATTACTGCACTGTTTAAGTAATATATTTGCTGAAAAAAGTAATATATTTCAATAACTAGTTACTTTTGTAATACGTTACCCTCAACACTGGACCTCTCCTATATTTGTAGAGGAGTTATTGATTACAAACCCAGAAGCATACAATTAAACCTGGTTTTATCCATTATTTAGATTCTGTCACCAGAAATATATGTATAAAATAACTTTTTTTTTTTTTAAATTTTTTATATGAAAACATAACATAGCAAACAACATTCTATTATTTTATTTTGCTCATATTTATATCAGTAATGAAGTTTCCAATTGACATCATTCACTTTATTCACCTGCAGTGTCTTAAGTCCATTTTCACAAACATCCTTGTCCTCTTCAGCTGTGGACGTGTCTCTCATCGGCCACCTCAGATCACACGCTGATTACGGAGACTAATCTACAACCAGGAATATTCATGTGTCTCTCAAGCGCAGGGGCTGCTTGTTGTAAGTACAAATGAGAAGCGCGGCCACCATTGTTTCTGTGGTTACCGCGCTCATTACGATGCATGGGAGTTGGTAAGTACAGCTGCTTGAGCACGCCGCGTGGAGACGGAAGACTCCTGAGTGTCAAATTAACTCCCGCTAAATACTGTTTGGGTGATTACTTTGCGCCGTACAAGTATTTTTGAACAGACAATGGGCACGGCTATAGATTTGAATGGGGATCCGAGGAGGACACGAGATGGGATGCTTTTTGTTGTGAGGGAAATGTGCTCAAGAGGATATTCGGATGCGGGATGGCAGAGCAGATGAATATTCTAGACTTTAAACAAAACAGGCTTAAAATCTGTCATTAGCATGTCTGTGCATTGATATTTTACATTTTATGAATCCAAATAAGGCCTACCCATGCTCATAATACAGTACTTGTGCCGGGGCTGATGAGGATTTCACATCGAACAGCCAAAAGTGTCTGTGCATCTCATGGTAAAAATAAACTTTGTCTTTGATTCAAACATGTGGATAGTAGCATGGCGTTGTTGCTGTGTCCATGCTTTAAAATGTGGAGGACAGTTTTGGGGATTGAACAATAACATAATTGTACCAGGAAGTACTAAACAAAGCGCTGCATAAGTCAACATGCATGGACCAATGCAAACAAATTGCATGAATGAAGTGAAATACTGCCCTAGGTATGTGTTTGACGGGGGAACAACGTTAGAACATGGATAAAAGCTAAAAAAAAAAAAAAAATCTGATTTAGCATGATATGTCCAGACCTAACTTCTTAAACAATATAAAATATTATGCTATCGCCAACACTAGCAAAATATCAATAGCCCTTTTTTCTCAATAAAGGTCCCATCTGTAAGGTCCCCTTTCAGTATATTGTAAATTCAGATCTGGATACTATGGAAGAATAAATAAATAAGGTTGATCTAATCATGACCAACAGGGGGCACAAGGGAGCAGAATCTTACAGAGATGTTAGCAGTTGGCCCCATATCAAATACTGTAGCTACACTCAAATTCAGGAATAGATCAAGTATAACTAAAGTTGCCCAGCTCTTAAAGCAGAGGTGTCAAAACCTTTCCCATGGAGGGCTGCACATTGAAGTGTACACGACATGGAGGGCCACAGACCTGGATCAGTCCTGGTTTATTCTTAAATTGGATCATATTTAGTTCTTGATTAGTCCTGATTCAGTCCTGGATTTGTTCAGACCTGGTTTAATCCTGGTTTAGGCCTCCTTTCAGTCCCATTTTAGCACTGGTTTGGACCTGCTTTAATCCAAGATTAGACCTGATTTGGTCCTTGTTTTAACCCTAGTGTAGACCTGGTTTAGACCGGTTCTGACCTGGTTTAGACAAGACTGGGTTAGAGTTGATTTAGTCCTGGAATAAACCTGGTTTAGACCTGGATCAGTTCTGGTTTATTCTTAGATTAGACCATATTTAGTTCTTGATTAGTCCCGATTTAGTCCTGGATAAAGCTTAGTTTAGTCCTGGTTTAATCATAGTTTAGTCCTGGTTTAGACCTGGTTTAATCCTGGTCTAAACCTACTTTTAGTCCTGTTTTGAACATTTTTTTTTTGTTTTTAA
>OMNZ01082823.1:2537-14010 GCA_900303255.1 Lesueurigobius sanzi
CTCTCATGGCATGATCTGTGGTGGGACTCCTCATGTGTGTGTATGTGTGTCCTCATGTCTGTCCTTAAGTGTGTGTGGTCTGTGCACAGATCTGTAGTGTCAAAAGATTAAAAATCCTAGTGTGTGGGCACCTTAAGACTGGAAATGTACATTTTACTTTAGTTACCAGCATAGAATTGTCAGCTGCCCTCCACCTCCATTTTAACCTATGGGTTCTTTAGAATGTTTTGACGTCACGTGAACGCAACCTATACCAAACCCAAGGTTATGAGCCTGCTGTATTACGCTGCCATTCACTTGTTAGAATGTCTGCCTAAAAATGGTGGCTTGTGTTTTGTTCATATCATTTTTAATAATAATAATGCATTGGTTTTATATAGCGCTTTTCTGGACACTCAAAGACACTTCACATGACATTATTCATTCACTCCAGACTGACAGAAGCGAGGCTGCCAATTTGGGCAATCGGCCCTTCCAACCACCACCACACATTCACTCTCTCACTACACTCACACAGGCAAGGCGGGTGAAGTGTCTTGCCCAAGGACACAACGACAGTGTGCACATGCAGCAGCCGGGATTCGAACCCCCGACCTCTCGATCAAAGGACGACCCTCTCTACTACCTGCACCACCATCACCCCAACTTCCCCTTGCTGCCAACGGAGGGGCGCTCTAAGCTAGAAATGAGATGCTGTGGTGTAGGTCTGAAGTGTCCTGCCAAAGGACGCGGCAGCAGTATAAAGTAGATAAGGCGAGATGCTGCAGGTGAATTGAAAAAAATTAGTTTTGTACTAAAGTTGGGATGCTGTTGCCACAATGTGAGAAAAATGCATATTGAGCATGGTCTTTGAAGTTACACTTCCCCATAGTTCTATCAAGAGATGTTGAATCAATTTCAATTTCAGTGTATTTAAGGATAGCCCCATTGAGATGAATCAGAACTATCTCATTTTCAAGGGGGTCCTGAAAATAATTACACTCTTTAAGAAGATTAAAGATAGCAAACTGGCTCAAAACCTGAAAAAAAAAAAAGAATTGCCTGCAGTGTCTCCCCTTAAAGCGGCATGGTGTTGAGGTTGGTGTGTGAAGGCAGCTGCAGTGTTGAGAGCAGATAAATAGCTGCTCAGTGGGAGGATTCTGGGTAAAAATAGGCAAGTGTTTGAAGCACAGAGAGTGTGAGGGGGTTCTGCGCTGATGTGCTGATGTGACTGTGGTGAACAAGCTGCTCACATGGAAAGGTCCAACACATGCACTTCCGCACAAAAGTTCAGAAACACTTTCTTGACTCTGGGACCAGACCACTCCCTGAGGTCCTCACCATGTTTAGTCCTGACTCTGAAGGAGACCACTCTGTGAGGTCTTCAGAGCTGAGATGGTTCATACGGCTCTAAGATATCACTGGACAACATGAGCACTGGACTAATATCGTTCTAGTCAGGACTGGAGCAGAGCCCACTATGGATATGTTTATTCTCCCATTGCAGCCTGATTTCACTAGAGAATGTATGTAACAGCAGGAAGTGCCTTACCTGAGTGTTTTCATCATAGACATGACTAAGTGTGCGTTCAAACCAAGAGGGACTTTAGAAAAAATATAATTATTTTTTGTTACTAATTTTACATCAAAATTCACACACACATTCTATTCAATTTGTTACATATTGTGGGCCCCATATTAGTGTATACAGCGTGGAGGGCCTCAGGTGGTGGTCAATCTGACTCATTTAGACTTACAGACTACCACGTGTCGGCCGTGTTTACTAGGCAGAGGCTGATGCCAGAATGAAGAAAGGCTACACTGACCTGTGTCTCTGGGAGCCGTTTCTTGGGTTTGCGTGACTCTGGTGCCCCCACTCTTTTCGGACAGGGCACTGACAGAGGGCTGTAGGGGGGAAGTACAAACACAACATTAGCAAAAGCCTTTTAGCAACATGAAACTATTTCATCATTGATCAAGAGTCTCATAAAACAAATGTACACACAGCAGAATGCCTTTATTCTTAGTGTTTGCTTTGTCTAATTTAGAGTGACCAGATGGCGCAAATAAAAACTGGGGCTCAATGGGAACAGGTTCTTGTCTTTACTGTCCCATTCTGATATAAGCAATAAGCACTGAGATGATAGAATTCTGAGCTGTTTAATTGGTTAATACATTGTGGTAGACAAATACATGGCCCATCAAGTAACACTTCTGAGGAAGGCAGCGAAACCAGCCGAAACTGTCAAGGTAAGAAAAAACATACAGGTCTGGCTATAAGAAAAAACTAGCATCGTTACTAGAAGACCTTATGAACCTAATCGGACTACGTCTGGACACTTTAGTCTAATTACTAATTTTGAGTTGAAACATGAACCAGGTGCTGTGTCCACAGTTTAGAAACATTTTCACCCCAAATAGGCAGACAGTGAGGGGGCTGACCTTTTGCGGTGACTGATGCTGATCGGAGCCTCGGTGATGACTGGGGAGGAGTCTGAGGCCAGAGGGGGTGGGGCTCGCACCTGCAGTCCGAACAGGCACTTCTTCTTCTTGATCTCTTTCCCCGACACAAACCTGGGCGACCAAACCAAGTCATACAGTTTTATTATTGGAACCAAATTCACAAAGCCCTGTACTAAACACTGTTTTCATATGAAGGTCATGAGGTCAAAAGTAAAAATTAAATTCTTCTCAAAACAAGTCAGTGCTCCTTTTGATGTAAAAAATGTAATGCTGATGTACACTTCCAAATACAATTTTCTAATCTCTATTTCTCTGGTTTCAATCCTGGTTCTGTTAGACCTCAGAACAGCCTTTCATACATTCGACCACAACACTCACCTGTAGAGGTTGCAATGTGAAGTAGGAATCTGAGGAACGGCGCTCTGCTGGTTTAAATTATCTGATAGGTATCAGTTTGTTAATGTAAACCAACAGTTGTACGGGGTGCCACAAGGGTCTGTATTCGGGCCAATTTTATTTATGTTGTACATGCTTCCGTTAAGTAACATAATCAGAAACCATGATATTAATTTTCACTGCTATTTGGACGAGACACAGCTGTACTTATCAATGAAACCTGGCCAGACTGATCAAATAGACAGGCTTAGTGTTTGTGAAAAAGATCTCCTTTACCCTGATAAAAAAAGCGGTCATTATACTAGGCCCCCAAAGACTGAGGGACATTCTGTCTGAGCAGATCATCACCAGGATAATGTTAGCATTTCCTCTAACTCTACTGTCAAAAACCTTGGAGTAGATCTGGATCAAATCAAGTCTAAATGGGTCTAAAAATAGGTCTGAATTTGAATAAATTATGTCTATATTAGGTGTAAACCATGTCTAAACAAGAAAAAAAGATACATTCAATTAAGCATAAATGATAAAAATGAAAAGACTCCAAGTACCACCTGAAGAAGACCAAGTACTAAAATTTGTACACTCTAGCTGTACAAGCCCCTCGCTCACTGTCCTGAAGGCCTGGACAACAAGAACTGAAGAGGGCCTCTCATCAGCACTGGGTCTATCTACAGCCTGCCTGTCATTGGGAGTGGATTTCTCCTTTTTGTGGTTCAATTATCAATCAATCAATCAATTTATTTTTGTATAGTCCAGAATCACAAACAACTTTGCCTCAAAGGTCTTGGTTCTCGTCGAAGGTTTCAGTTTCTCTTTTCTCCCACTGGGTTTTTGAGTTTGTCCTTGTCACAAAGGAGGGTCTAATGATTTGTAAACAGGAATCCCTACATGTGCAGCTCGGGCCTGGACATTACATTTGTTCTTTGTTTCACTGTTTTGATGTGGTGCAGCCCAGTGCGGTAACTCCTGCTAAGATATTGGGCTCTGCAAAAACAATTTGATTTGATGCATGCGTTGTGTGTGATGTGAGTCGTACCTGTCCTTATGTGCATTGAGAGCGTCCAGCAGGTTGTGACAGCGCTCCTGCCTCGGAGTGTCAGACAGCTGTGGACAAAAGACACAGTAGTTAATGCTCACTTACAGCTGCCTTTCTTTCTTCCTTCTTTTCTTTTGTTGCATTGATTGTCCAATGTCCAAATACCGCCCCTAAAAGCGAGAATATTAGAAAAAATGTCTCGCCACAAAGCTGTTGACTGGGAGATTTTAAATTCCAGACATTTTCAGATAAATTAGAAATGCCTCCTACAGTGAGCGGGAAAACAAACAACTCCTCCACAACTACTTTAACAAATACTGAAGGTTAGATGTATGTTCTACCAAATAAAGAGACATGGAGTGTAACATAGGAGTTCAACAATCTATACATGAATAACAGAGAAGGCTAACCATCATCTACGTTAGCCTCATGCTACATGCTAACAGCGAGCTTCCAGTGCCATATAAAAAGGTTTAAAAAGAATGGCAAAATAGTGATTCTCATAACAAGCCACGACCATAGTAGGACCCGTTGCGGTCTGGACCTATGTCTGTAGTGATTTCACAGTATGTGTAGTACGTACTGCGCCCAGCAGCAGCGAGTCCCAGTTCTCATTGGCGAAGGACAAGATCTCGTGGTCGAAGTCAAAGTACTTCCTCTTACAGCAGAGCGAGAGGTGATACAGCACTAGATGAGCCAGGTCCACCCTGAGAAGAATCAAGAGATTAGTCTTACTATACAGTCTTACAACAGGGAGAGAGGTTGTACTCCAAATAGTCATATACTTTTATAGGGAGAGAGGTGGTCCACCCTGAGGAGACCTAGAAAAAACATTTCAGATTACCCAGACTACACTGTCTTACAACAGAGAGAGAGGTCATACTCTAAATCAGAGGTCGGGAACCTTTTTAGCTAGAAGAGCCAAAAAAATCACATATATTAACATTTATTTCTGTAAGAGCCATACAATATTTTTTTTACTCTGAATATAACAAAATTACTTTTTAGCAACGTTGTTATACTTGAGTTATCCAATACATAAAATAGTTCTTACCAGGAGTGTAACCATTTAGTTATGGAATAATAAATATGTATTATTAGGCAGTATTAATGATCTGTTTTTTTTTTATAATAAATAAAACAAAACCATGTGCCCCAATGAGAACAGCCTGTTGTTAAGTTTCACTTTGACGCCACAGAGCAGCCTTTGGTATTTTGACTGTTCCTGGACAACTTTATGTTTTTACATTTTACATGGAATTTTTGATTGATTGGACAATGCTCATGTGGAGAAGAATGGTAACTTATGACCAACATTGTATTTTATGCATTTGGACCATAATGCACCGCTCTGGATCTACAGCTGGACGTGGTCGTCTTCAGGAGAACCCTAAACAAGCCCACACTGATTTTTTTTTAATGAAATACTATATAACCCCTATTCCTCATTGAGTTAAGAAATGCAGCTAAGATTTATCTGAGAGCCACATGCAGTCATCAAAAGATCCACATCGGGCTCCCGAGCCATAGGTTCCCTACCCCTGCTCTAAATAGTCATATAAACCATTATAAACCATTTAACCATTCAATTCAATCAATCAATCAATCAAACAATCAATATGTAGTATACTTTTATAGGGAGAGAGGTGGTCCACTCTTAGGAGAATCAGGAGAAACACATCAGATTAGCAGCGAGCTGCGAGATGTGACACAGTGACGTGAGGCAGAGAGAGGAAGGACGTTTATTTAAAATCCAAGGACTCACAGCGACATTAATGTGTGAAAGTATTTGTACAGGGCGTGGTGAGAGGTGAAGGAACTGGACACAGGTTGTAAACCAGGGTGTGACTTGTTAGCCTGGCACGTCAACCTGGCTTCCTCCATGTATTACGTATCTGGGGAAGCAGTCTGGTACTCTTCGGATTGAATGGCCGAAATCCCCCGGCAAATCCAGTCCGACCAATCACACAGCGCAGGAGGCGGGAGTCTGCGATATGTCATTTTCAGCTCCAGAATTTCCCATAATGCACCCGGTCGAAATGAACCACAACAATCAAGATGGCGGCTGCAATAGAGCAAAGTTTTATCTTCTGTTTTAAATTAGCTGGAATTGTTCTTAAAACCAAAAAAAACGCTGAAGGCTTTTCTGTTTAAAGGAAGACGTCTCACTGCCTGGTCGCTGTGCATTCACCTCACATCCGTAATTCTCTGATTGGTTTCCTCTGGGATTGCTAGTCCCACCTCGAGTCTTGATTTGAACTGCTGCCCCAACCATGGACTACCAGACTGTCTTCACAGGTATGTAATACATGGAGGAAGTAGTGATTTGTAGAGCATACATTTCTGAGTGTGTAAAAAAGAGTAAGTCTCTAGCCCATTGCTGTGTGGCCATAACAAGAGATCAGGAAAAGAGCACATTTTATCAACATGAAGGACCATAAATGGTCAGTTTGCCCCAGGGCAGATGTGGCTACAATAGTAGCTTACCACCTCCAAGTGTGGAGTAAATGAATAATAACTACAGAGCAGCAGTTTCAGAAACTTGAGATACAGACTTGTATAGTCCATTATTGAAAAATGTTTTTCCCCATGACCAGCCGTGGGAGCTGGATTTAGGCCCATGACCCAAAATGAGTTTGACACCCTGATCTAAACAATTTGATACAGTTGGATATTTTAGGCCGACAGCATTGGCCCACATTAAAATGCCTTTGTAATTTGCATGACTGAGATTGTGACAAGTGACACTGGTGCGCACATGCGTTTTTTTGTTGTTGTTTTTTTTATAAAAAACTCATGCTGAGAAGGGAATCTTATTAATACAGCACTTTTCATATGACACAAGTCACACCCAAAGCGCTTCACCAGTGCTTAATTTGATCCGGCTTTTGGGGGAATGCATTCCAAGGAATTTTGAGCTTTATTGGATCCGGGAAATAAAATACTCCAATAACTTTTAAATATGCAATTATTTTGGGCTGTTCCCCCATAAAATCCACCCAGTACACAAGTGTTCCTGAAAATCTGGATTTACAAATTAAGCACTGCGCTTCACACATGAAAGGGAGGGGGGTGAAAGCGAGGCTGCTCACATCTGCGCCAACACGTCTCCGACCACCTCCAACCACTCACACTCATAGGCATTGGGTGAAGTGTCTTGCCCAAGGACACAATGATAGTCTGCACCTACAAGAGCTGCAATTCGAACCCCCAACCTTCCGATCTACCATCTGCGCCACTGTCGCCTCCCAGAAACCTGTTACTGTGGGTCACAGGTTTCTTTTGTAGCGCATCCCAACACTGGTAAAAGTGTGTATTTTGTGTATGTGTTGTGAAGCTCATGCAGGCTCACCATGTCATGGGCAGTCTCTGGATGGTCTCTGGGCCCTTGGTGCAGACAGAGCACTCAAACTGATAGAACCTGGACAGAACAATGAAATACAGTATTACACAGAATACTACTACTATTTTGTTCGCTTTTCTTTTAAACAATAATAGCATTAACTATCAACATGGCCATACCTTTAATCTTTGTTTCTGTCTCAGACTTTGCTAGTTGTGTTAAAATCTTTTGATCAATGCGGTTTGCCTTCGACTCTTTGTCTTATGTCTTGTATTGTTGGTAAATTATCTGGAGTATTTATTTTTGTGAAGAGGTTGGAGCATAACTCGTGTATCTATCAATAAAAATGCTTGTTGTTGATAAATGTAGAACATGTCCACTCATGGCAACACTGTCACACGATTGGTCCGAACCATCAGTGCTTTAGACCAATGGTATCAGCTCGAGCCGTTTGGATAAACAAAAGATGGATGAAAATCAAGATCTCGCAACAATCCAGCTTTCAGCGCAAGGTTGATATCCGTCTTCCCCAGGGCAGCTGTGGCAACATACACTTGGGCAACAGTGGCACAAATGGTAGAGCGGTTCAAATCCCGCTCTCAAATACACTGCCTTTGTGTTATTTATTTATTTTTGTTATTATTTCATTATTTTTAAGCCTTTTTTTTAAAGGTGTGTATTTTTTTTTTTTACGGCATGCACATTCTCTCTTTCCACTGTGACTTTACTTCAATAACCACGCACTGCAGCTGGATTGACACAAGATCTCAATTTTCAGTCTCAAAGGCTGGAGCTGATGCCTGGGTTCAGATCCACAGGTGTTTCAGACCAATCACATGGCAGTATGGCCGTAAGAGGCGAGTCTTCAACAAGCACTTTTATTGTTACTAATGAACAACATGGCGATGAGGGAAAAACACAAGGTGCTGCTACAGACAGAAAAACACAAGACACGTTTTGAGACTCAGCTGTGATTGGCTAAAATGGGGAGTGCTTGGTCCAATCAGCAGAATATATCCCCCAAAGGTCCTGAATTATTTAAACTGGACTGTTTCCAGATTTATATCACTGAGTCTGTGCTAATGAAATGTAGCATCCAAACTACCTCTGTTTATTCTAAACTGGAGCCTAGTCTGGAAAATCCACTACTGGAGGCGGGACCAACACGCGCATAACAACCAATCACGAACACAGCCGCTCTATGGACGCAGTGTGACAAGAAAGCTGTTGCAGAGTTTAGTATATGGACTTCTGTAAATTATTTCTGCCGATTGTGTCAGAAAAAAAAAATTAAGAATGGAAGGTGTTATATTTAACTCTGTGCCAATTGTTGTAAAAATGCCACAAGAAAAAGCATGCGTTTGTGCAGAAATGGTGTCAGTGTTATGGCACATTATGTAAAATGGCAACAAAACGAAGCGTTAACCCAGGAGACTGACTATTAAAAACTACAAACACACATGCTTGCTCATGTGAGCCGCTCTGATTGGCTCTGTAGATTTTTTACAGCAATCCGTTCAGAGCGTCAGCCATTCAGAGCCATACCCATTATCTAAATAAAATGTGCACTGGAACATCACTCTGGCTTTTACAGGTTAGACATTCAAATCCCTGTGCTCATTGTATCGCTAAGATGAACTGCCTGGTCAGTCCATGTGGTCAGTCGTGGTGGTACTGTGTGGTCAGTCGTGGCGGTACTGTGTGGTCAGTCGTGGTGGTACTGTGTGGTCAGTCGTGGTGGTACTGTGTGGTCAGCCGTGGTGGTACTGTGTGGTCAGTCGTGGTGGTACTGTGTGGTCAGTCGTGGTGGTACCTGTCTCCGTAGAGCAGAGGTTTGCTGAGACACTGGGTGCAGGCCTCATGGAACCACTGACCACAGCGCGCACATTGGAGCATCTTCAGATTCCACCTGCACAGACACAATGGATCACCCACTGCATCTTAGTTCAAGCTACTTTTAATTACAGTTGACTGGAGCAAAGGTCTTCAAAAGGTAGTCATCTGGACTGACCATTTTGCTAATATTCCAAAGCTTCCTCAGCTCTGATTTTCAACTGAGATATGTACCACATGGAGAAAATATATTTGATTGTTTTCAAAGGTCATTGTACTGTACTGCTTATCTCACTGCAGCCAATGTGCAAAGTGCGACCATTAAAATTGTGATTTAATTGGGATTAATTCTGCCCTAATTTACTCCCACTGTGGACTCTTCACATAGACTTGGGCACTCACTCTCCTGGGCCGGCACAGTAGCAGTAACACTGCTGCTGATTGGTCAGGTGCTGGGGGTCCCAGTCCAAAGCTGAGAGCTGATAAGGCAGTCGCAGTTTCATGTACTGCATGAGGCGTGCGAAGCGGCCACGTTTCTGGGCTCCTCCTCTCTGAGAACACAAGCACACACACATCTTACTCAATGTATTTCAATCATGAATTTATCATGAAAAACACATGAGCAGAGTTTACAACACCATGGTCTGCAACACGGTCAAAAAATGTAATTTCCATCTTTAAATTTTGTGTCTGAAAAATAGTAAGTGAAGACAATTTACCTCTAATTTCTGACTATTTCAAAACACTGGAAAGCGACTTTGCTGGCACTGAGTGGAGAGAAGCAGTTTAAATAATAATAGCAATGGCTGAGCGTTATTAGAGAGAAATGTTTGTCGTTGAAGTGATTGCAAACCTGGAAGGAGCACTGCTACCAGAACAGTTGTTGTTTGCAATACCGTGACTCTAAAGTCCTTCTTCTCCTTCTAACAGTTGTGAATTGTGCTTTTAAACTTGTCCTTGTGAAGAATCAGGATGCTCGCAAGGCATTTTGAAAGTTAACAGCTAATAATTGCCATCTGTGGAGGTGGCACATCATTTGTCACAAGGTGTTTTGCCTCTTCTGGGTATTGCTGCCTTAGATGGATTAGCAATCACAAAATGGATGTGCATTCTGTTTCTGTGGATTTCTCCTTTGACACAATAGAACCTGGTCAGTTACTGAGATCTAGGCGCCCCCTAAGGTTCAGTTGGTTTTGTTTTTTTATATGGTGATTGATGCATTCCAGATTAAACATTTGTTCTTTCCCTCCATGTCAATAAAAAAAACCCAAACCTTCAAAGTTAACTTATGGTTTGATAACAGGGACATTTGGGTTTTTAAATCTCAAAAAGTCAGTTAAGAATAATGTATTTGTTTCATTATTTTTATATAACGCTTTTCTACCTACAGCAGGTACTCAAAGAGCTAGGTGAGGTGGGTGAAGTGTATTGCCCAAGGACACAACGACAGTGAGCACCTGCAGGAGCTGGGAATTGGACCCCCGTCCTTCCGGTCATGAGACGACCTGCTCAACCATCAACGCTGTTACCTATGACCTATACCAGAGGTGGGGAATTAGCGGACCCAAACGCCGACTCGTCTGGACCCGAAGCTCGTATCCGACCTTTGGACCTGACCGAGTAAATCTGCTCAGTCGATCTGCTGCCTGCTCTCTCTCTCTTCCTCTTTCTCTCTCTATCACTCGGCAGCTGATCAGTGATGACAATCCAGATTAAAAGAAAGAGCTTTTTGCTACTTCACACTATTTATTTAGCTCAAAACGCTGCAAACTAGGTCATTTTAAAAGTCTCATTTTAGACAGAAAAGGTAAGTTTCAACCTATTTAACGATAATAATCATTTAATAACATGTCCAGGTCATTTTGACTGTTCTGAGCACATTCCTCAAAAGAAATTGATATAAAAAGTGTCGGAAAAGATTGCTGTGACATGAGTCAGGCCTTTAACCCAAAAAGTAAAATACCATGTGACGTATTTGTCAACAACTTGCTCAAATAATTAAGGTCAACTAGATTTTTTTTACAAACACATGAACACAAAATAATGTCAAGTTAAAAAATTCATGATGAACAGGTTCCAGACCGGTTTAGGACGGGTCCAGACTGGTTTTGCACAGGTCCAGACTGGTTTAGGACAGGTCCAGACTGTCTTTGTACTGATTCTGACTGGTCTTGGACTTGTTCAGACTGGTTTGAGACTGATCCAGACTGGATTTGAACATACCCAGACTAGTCCAGACTAGTTTCTGAGTGATTCAGACTGGTTTTGGAGTGATTCAGTCTGGTTGTGGACTGGTTCAGAATAGTCTGGATGAGTTCAAATGAATTTGGAGTGACTAATACAGGTTTTGTACAAGTTGACACTGAGTTTGGTTGGTTTGACTGGTTTTGACTGACCCAGACTGGTTTGGAACTTGTTCAGTT
>OMNZ01082907.1:3533-20230 GCA_900303255.1 Lesueurigobius sanzi
GTCCGGACCATTGCACAGACCACCTCTAGGGGCGCTGTTCCGTGGTCTTTGAGTGGTCTTTGGCCAGGGACCATGGTCCCTTAGCTGGTCCTTGGCCAGGGACCAGCTAAGGGACCGTGGTCTCTGGCCAAGGACCAGCTCAGAGGCGACAGCGCCCCTAGAGGTGGTCTGTGCAATGGTTCGGACCGGTCCTAAAAATTCACGGACCAGACCACACTTTCGGCTACAACCCCTGCTGATTTGTGGAGCCAAGTCCATATTAAGGTATGAGCGAGTTACGTTCTCTTTTAATGTTGAAAATATTATTCAAGACAAAATAACAGGACTGTGTAGCGTGTGGTAAGACGAGCACTTGAGGCTTATTAACAAGATTATATCTAATAATGACTTAAAGAGGGGCCAAAAAGTTTACAGGGAAAGTTAATGGGAGCTTCTGGAGTCGGCCCCTTTTCTTACAAAAGAAAATTCCTAGTTTGTTTTTCTTTTGTTGCAATATGGTTATATATATCGTACTATTTTTGAGCATGAAGCAGCAGCGTTCCATCGTTTTTGCAGTGAATAGTGGACAAGAGTTCTGCCAGGACAGGAGAATCAGTTATGGTTTTCAGTTATCAGTATTGTTAATACCAGCTTTGAAGCTGATTGGTATAAACAAACAAATCAGCATCAAAGCTGGTCCTTCATGCACTCTCTCTCTCTCTGTGTCTCTCTATCTCTCTGTCTCTCTGTATCTCTGTCTCTCTCTCTCTCTGTCTCTCTGTCTCTCTGTCTCTGTCTCTCTCTCTGTCTCTGTCTCTGTCTCTCTCTCTGTCTCTCTGTCTCTCTCTCTCTCTCGCTCTCTCTCTCTCTCTCTGTCTCTCTCTCTGTCTCCATTTTTACATTGTTTGTGACGGCATGGCCAGAATATTTAACTTACTTTTCCCCTCCTCTCTGTCTAGTGAAGTACATGCGAGAGGCCACCCCGTATGTGAAGAAGGGCTCTCCAGTGTCCGAGATCGGGTGGGAGACGCCGCCCCCTGAGTCGCCCCGCCTTAGCCCGAGCAACCCTTCGTCCCTCTCAGACCCTCCCAGCCCCCCTCTACTGTCGCCCCATGGAGACAGGCGGTGCATACCACTCAAGATGTGCTACGTCACAAGAGCAATGACCACACCAGACCCTGACAACAGGTGAGGGAAAAACAATAGATAGCACTCAAGTGAAAATGTATCATATATTGTTTAAGAAGACGCATTAGACAACCCAAGACAGACTATAATCGGAGGATAGCTAAAATACTTGGTACGATTGTTGGTATTATCTTTTTTCCGCACTGTGACTAGCCTTACAATATGACGGTCCAGTTTTGTTGGGTCTTTCCTGCATCAACCCAAAACAAGCACTGTGTACTCCTCGGGCTCGGTAGGTCCCCGTGGCTCATGATCCCCACTACCCAGTGACACTTGTTGAGGGATGGGCCACAGACAGAGGCCACATATCCATAGGTTTGAAAAAAACAAAACAAAAACAATAACATAACTGTCATAAACAATCACTATTACATATTTAAGAGATGTTATTATACAAAATCCGTTTATTCTAGCTTTTTACCATGTTGCATTCCTCTTTTAAAATCTTTCATGATGATTCACTTTGGTTTTGTACATAGCTCCTTTATTTCCTTCCTCGGCCCTAGTAACCAGTAAGCGCTCGTCTACTCATCCGTCCTTTGAAGAGCTAGAGGCTACTACAAAACCACATTCCTTAGCGATGTCAGTAGCTCCATTTGAAATCATTACCACAGGCCTGATAAAAGCATACACTCCCGCTTAGAGAAAACATACTGTACAAATCTTTAGTTTCAAATTATTTTGTAGTTGAATATGATCCTCTTCATGCCCACCATTGAGCCTGGTAGCTGAACTGGAGCAGATCATTTGATGGTTAACCTGATTCTTGCCGCGCAGTTTGACAGAGGCAGAAAGAAGAAGTGTCCTCTGGCTCCACAGCTGTCTTGTGTTTCGTGGAGGGGATTACATCTCAATGTGTTTCCTCACACTTGGGTTCATTTTGAATTTTGCTGAAAGACAGACGTTTGAAGTAGACCATTTCCACTCAGCAGGGGGTGCACTATTACGAGGTGTCCTCCAGTTAATTGCCTTGTAATGTGAAAATGCCCCCAACCCAAAATCACAGATGTAGAGAGCCTTGTACAGCAATGACTTCCTGATGTAGTGACCTGATTTTCAAGATAAACAAATTTCACATTTTCTCCAACTGAATTTTTCTGTTTTTCAGTGTCATTTTGACTCTAGGTGTTGATTTTGTCTTTTTGGTCATTTGAGCTCAAAATGGTGGCGGATTTTCAGATTCAAATTAGTTTTGTCATTTGCAATTGGCTTGTGCTGGTGGGGTCATAGGGTCATATAATTACAGTATATATTTACAATTTTAGCCCTAGTATAGTACCGTATTTTCCAGACTACAAGTTGCACTTTTTCTCATAGTTTGGCTGGTCCTGCAACTTATACTCAGGTGCGACTTATATGTGAATTAATATGTTACGTTAACATACAAGACACTTATGCAGTTTATCTTTGTGTTGCTGAATAACCATCAATGTGTTACGTTAGCATACCGTACACCCATTCAGCCTGTTTATTATTATGTTACATTATTATAACTTGCCTTTCGAGATGAAATGTCTGTTCTTGGTCTCAGATTCTGTAAAATAAATTTCCCCCCAAAAAATGCGACTTAAGGTGGCCACACACTACAGGATTTTGAATGTTTTGAGACTAAAAATCTGTGCACAGACCACACAAACTTAAGGACAGACATGAGGACACACACACACACACACACACACACACACACACACACACACACACACACACACACACACACATGAGGAGTCCCACCACAGATCATGCCATGAGAGAAAGTTTTTATTGAGCCACGCCTCCTCAGACTAAAAATCTGGCTAAAAATCCTCTAGTGTGTGGCCAGCTTTATAGTCCAGTGCAACTTATATATGTTTTTTTCTTCTTCAAAATGTATTTTTTGGTTGGTGCAACTTGTTATAGTCTTGAAAATACGATATGTGTAGTATGATAACTCAAAACTCGCTTGATGCAATTGGCAAGATATAATTAAATTAATTCTGTTCATAATTAGACACACACCTCAATCACTGGCCTGCTGCCAATTCTTTTTACCTTTTGCATTAATAGTATACTGAGCCAGATACTGTAATACCCAACTACACTTCAAAGCACCAAAGTCAATCTGTAACAGTGGAAACCTTTCTGTGGAGAAATCGCCCACAATCTTTCCACCAAACATTGATCCATCCAGTTTAGGTGTAAACCATTTGAAATTGTACCTTTACTTTCTCTGCAGTAACTCAAGGCAGTTATTATCTATGATCAAAATAATTATCAACCTTTCAAAATCAATGTGTCATTTTTTATAATAGTGTGATGCATTAGTCTAGACTCTACAAAGCACTTCTCCAAGTACTCTATGGAGCTTTAGCGAATGCATTAAACATTCACTCTCCACTGTCGGTGGTGGTAAGTCATGTAGGGAGGCACAGCCCTCCTGAGGTAGACTGAGGAAAAGGAGGCTGCAGTGCCAGTCTGTGCCACTGGCCCTCTGACCGCCACACACTAAATTCATGCTTAGGAAAGGTGGATGAAGAGTCTTGACACAACGTCACACCACCAGGCATTGTACTGAAAGAAAAAAACTAAAATGACATCTATCAGTAAGTGTTACTTCTAAGTCTTACCTGTTTTTGTTTTTTAAGGAATTCATTGGCACATAGGCTTTATTCAACGGGACAGCACGGGGTGAAAGGGGACATACTGTACTGTATATGCAGCGCCTTAAACCTAAACTAATGGTTTTACACTTGGTTTCTAATAAAAAAAAAAACTTAAATTGCAATGCAAGTATGATCGTAGTATTTTGCTCGCAAGATTTTGAGTACAGCACTAACTCAGATCATTTGTAGACAGCTTTCTCCTGTATACAGTTTGATACATATTTACTTTGAAATCACTGTGGTTGAAACTAAAAGTGTTTTATTTAGTTTTCATATCTTTGTGTTCAGCATAGCAGTGATGAGGTGCACTCCACTGAGTATTCCTCTTTGTTTTTGTAGCGGATGTAGTTTAAAGCAGTTGTGAGGCTGCTGCAGACGGGAGCGACAGGTAGGAAAAATGTTCGGCTACAGTGGTGAGAAATGATGAGTAATAAGATAAGTGCTGGCGTTTTTACCCTGGATGAAAAAATGAGCATGATATTATGTGTAATTTTACTAAAAAGAGACCCAAGAATAGATAGAATTACGTGAGACAAAAACACAAACAATTTGAGTGAAAAACTCTTTACCAATGTATTTTTCATTTTAAATCTAACAAGTTGAAGATAAATCAGAACTGGATGGGATTGTCATTTTTTGGCGAATATTTTGGATTAGTTTTTATTATAACTGATGACACAATATACTGTGCTTCAACCCTTTCAATTGGATACTGTGTGAGAGTTTAGAAGCAAGAGCTGTTTTAGGACTGGTACCTTTCGTTATTTTTCCTGGAAATGTAAAAAAAAAATGTCTGTATTGGGGAGCAATGCTGATTGAGTTTACTTATCAGACTTAAACAATATGACGATCTTTAATTCTATAATGAACTTTTTATTTGGCAAGACCAGTAGTAGACCAGTAGGTTTATTTGCGCTGGGACTAGCATGTTAGTCGTCTAGAGACAAAATTCTACCTAAAGATACGCCAAAGACTCTTGCCAAACCATGTCCACTTGGGTGAAACGTATTATGAGGGTGCATTGTTAGGACAGTGCGAGTCGTGGTGAACGTAGGGGGAGCAGGTGACTGGTTGCACAAACAACAGGACTTCTCTCAGTGTGACGTCTTCTGCCTCTTCTCTCTAACCTTGACAAGTCCATAAAAGATGACGTTTTCTCCAGCCGTGTGCTTGAAGTGAAAAAGTACAGCCCGTGTTGTGGCAGAAGGAGAATATCTCCAAGTACAGAAACAAAAGACTCGAAGCACGCCATTCGAGATGTACTGTAATTATGTAAAGACCCTGCCTATGTGGTCAATGTCCTATCTGCAACTACAGAAATGTGTAGTTCAGGCTTAAATCATAATTATTAATCTATCAACTGACGCGCAAACTTATGAAATTGTGGAAATGAAATACATTTTCTCCACCTACCACTTAAAACATGTTGATCCAAACACAAATTAATTATTTTGTCCTGATAGTTATAACTATACAAATATAAAAAGAAAAAGAAGTTTATTGAAGCATATGCCCGCATTTTTCTCCTTCATTTAATGTATGTGAAGTAGAGTGCTGTTGGTAATTGATTAAAGGTTAATAGGTAATTAAGTATAAAGTATAATGTCAAGCTAAAGTGTTTGAGGTGTAGAATGATGTGCTGTTCAACCATAAAAGAACATAATTGCATAACGCAATAGCCTTGGGTTGGAAATATTTAATTGATAAAAGTTTCTCAAGGAGAGGAATAACAGAAAGAGCACTCTGATGAGCTGTAAGCGATAAAGTTTTCACTGTATGAAGTGAAAGAAAGAGCCACACTCCTCATCATCATTATTATCTTCATCCGGTCACAGTTGGCCACAGGGAACAGAGACTCTTTATTGTAGATGGGGCACACTTTAGAATTCACGTTGGACTTTTCTGTAACACCCCTTGTATTAAGTAACAGAGCATTAAGAGCATTTGACCCATCCATCAAAGCGGCTGGGGCAGTCTGTCAGGATTAGTGGGCCACCACAGTGCGGAACAATCTCCATATCATGTGCTTGGCCTTGTCGGGGCTAACTGGGGGATTTTGGACCCTGTGCATGTTTGGGTTTGATGAAGCAAACCGTAGCATGCGAACACCACACAAATTGTTTGATTTGGTAAACTTATAGAAAGTACTTAGATTTCTTAGGCTAATTATTAGGTTTCTTTTAAATAAAACTCTTACACTTTTTCTAAAATGTACATATTTTACTATTCTATTGTAGTAGATTGTCCTAAGTAGCAGTGTTGGTAGTAGTTTCAAAAGTAGTAAAAGGAGGAGTAATGTGTTGTTACAGTCCAGTATGGTACAGTATTGAAGAAGGTGACAGTTATTAACAGAATCCTAATCCCCATCTAACAACAGCCCATTAAACTTAAGTCACCCTTTTCTCTAACTATGCGCTGGTGCCTGTCCCTAATCAGCTTATACATTTTACAGACTGCAGACTATTTATAGAGACGTCTCTTCAGTGTGTTTTAGAGAACACCTGCAGTGGACAGCAGCGCTCCCACTACACACCAGAGTCATCATCTCCACCAGGGCTTTTCACCAGATAGAGGGAGGGAGAGAGAGAATGAGATGGGGGTTAATAATATAATAATATATTACATTCACTTTTCCAACACACAGATAATATTGTCAGATTTAACACTCAGTGGAGCAATTAACAAAGTTTATTGTTTTTTTCCCATCCAACCATTTTCTTTCACATGGCGGCTCAGCCCCTCTCTTCATGCGAGTGTCCGAGACATGTGGGCGGAGGTCGGATGACACATCTGTAAAGTCGATCATTGACATCCGGCCTTGGATGTCCTCGTGCCACGTGCACATATGGACACTTCCTTATCCAGTATCCACCTCAACTGTTACAGTTTCTAATGCTTTTACTTCATTATCTGTGAGTGAATATATTCCTGTCACCCCATTGTCTTGTTGGTCTCAGTTAAAGCTAATACACGTCTGAAAGATACTTTTTAGTTGACACTTAGCTTATGCAGATGTGTCAACTACAGTGCTGAACTCGGGCTGTACTTGATTATGCGCTGTGAAAAGTTGCATTAAGTATCTTTTTAAAATTCATATACAAGGCACACAATCCAAAAGTCGCCCAGCTGAGGCATTTCTTGTGTGGGCCACAAGATTAGTTATGGAAATTCGTTGGAGACTGCATTGTGTCATCAGGTCCACAGGGACCCTTTTGTGCCTGTTGAGTCTTGAATTGACTGGAATAAAGTTAAAATTCAGTGCCCATCTCTGAGTGGTGGATAAACAAGCATCTGCTGAAAACATTTGGGATCTAACATGTTGACAGTTAAATTGGCGTTGTGATGATAAGACCAGCCACAAAATTTGAAATTCATCGTTATTCTCCGAAGGTTGTAAAGTGTAAAGGTTAGAGAACAGTGTGGGGAATGGGAGGTTAATGCAGGTTAAACTTCTTATCTGTTTCTGCAGACAGCTGGAGTTGCACTCCCCTGACACCAGGCACACTGTGGTGCTGCGCTGCCCGGACCAGCCATCTGCCCTGGCCTGGTTCTCCGCCATGCACTCTGTCACCACCGCGCTGGCCCAGGTGCTTCTTTCAGCTTGCTTACTTCAGTCATTGCTGTTACTGAGTTAGCACAATCCGACAGGGGAAAGACTGAGAAGTGGATGGATGATAATACTTGAGTTTGTCCAAGTTTCCTTGGAGGAGAGATATTCAAATACTGTCGACTGGAGTAGAGGACATTTTGCGTCTATCTTCAGAAGCTTCTTCTCACTCCTGTAGTGCAGTGTACTACAAATCTTTTCTATAATATGGTCTTTTACAGCATTTGATTGTGATAAGTTTATCTTTATACAATGTTTCCATGCTTCTGACTCTTTACACCCGCTCATATTTTAGCTTTGATTAAAATAATTGTTTTCAGCATTAAACATAAATTGAATAAAGTAGAATAATGTCCACCTTGTAAGCTATAAAGCCAGACCTTTCTCATACATTCTCACTACTGATACCAGAACACAATCTGATTTACCTACAGTATGTTGCTGAAATTCATTCTGAATCTGGCTATTCCTATTCTGAACCAACCTGTCACATTATAGTAGGTTTGTGCCTTAGGGAATATACAGGCAAGTGGGTGTAAAATAACTCTTTTACCCTGTCAATTATGTACATGTAGATAGTATGATGAATGTGGGTGGAGAAGTGGGCGCAGAACATGCCCAACCACCTACAGTTGCCGTATATGTAATAAAAATCATTTTATTACAGTCTAGCATCCTTTAATTGCTACTGTTTTAGCATTTAATTACTGTAATGAATCCATGTTTTCAGCATTTAGCCACAAGTACAATGTTATACCACACAGAGGAGCCACACGCAGTTCTGTATTCATGTCATTGCAGCAGTTATGTATTTAGGAAACATGATTCATTCGCCAAATTAATTTACACAGGCGAAAATACAATCACTCCTTTGCTAATTAATAATTTAGATGTTTGCGACCGAGGGGGAATGAGTTTGCCCTCCTGTGCGTGTGGTGACTCCCCTCTCCGCCCTCTGTGTGTGTGCTCTGAACATGATCCAATCTTACGCTGTCCCACCGCAGCGTGCACTGGCAGAGGTCACCCAGAACCACGGCAGGACCGGCGTCGCTGGCAGCAAGGAGATCCGACACCTGGGCTGGCTGGCGGCAAAGGTAGGAGTGCGGTGCTAGTGCGTGGAAGCGAGTGTGAAAGGCATGCGTTATGACAGTATACAATGAGGTGTTTCAAAGGGTGACGAGCGCCCACATAGCATTTGTGTCGTTTTATTGGTCTGTCTGTGGCTGCCAGGTTTTGATGGGCGCACCTGTTACTTTTTGTCATTCCTTCGCAGCCGTTAAAAGTGCCCGTTTAATCAGTCCCATTCCTACAATTACAAAATGGAAACGTCAGGTGAGATTTGGTTCTGTGCGGTCTGGTTGTGTGCATGATGTTATTTATTTTCTTCAAAAAGAATTCATAGTCAAGTTAAGTATTAGCACAGCCTCGGGCGCACACCTCCATCAACAGAAGTACCTTTTTAGTCAATTTGACAATAATTGATCCTTCCCCCACACCGTACAGTACTGTTACTAAGCAACATATTGTTATTATGTTAAAAAGTTGACCTGTGACCAGCTAAGTCGTCTGATGTGATTGGCTGAGGCAGAACTTCAAAGAGCAGCTCAGGATTCCATAGCTATGCAGCAGATAAGCTCTTATAATGAGCATAGTTAAAGAGCATTGTAAAATAAAACCTGGTAGCTGTGTGCAGGAGGTCTAAAGATTAACACTGAGTGTTTAAAATGGAGGCATGGGGTCTGCTTGTTAGAGACTCCCGTGGGCGATGAGCAATCAGAGGCAAAATACTTTAACTGCTGTTTTGAGTGTGGATCATTTCACTTTAGTTGTGCCCTGAATATTTAATTTACACCTAAGCGGCTTTGGTTTCAAAACTATTTTCTTGAGACTCCCAGTAAGGCTGCTTGAGTCTTGCATCATAATGATGAGAATTTAAAGTTTGTGGTGTCTTAATGTGCAGCTGATCCTCTGTCTGAAACAAATTTCTCTCAAGGGAGACAAGTACAGTAAAGTAAAATAAAGTAAAGAAAAGTAAAGGTGCCCACACACTAGAGGATTTTTAATCTTTTGAGACTAAAGATCTGTGCACAGACAACACACATTTAAAGAGGCACTAAACCCCAAATCAACTTTTTTTAGCTGAGAATCTGTTAAAGTTGGTGTCTCATAGAGCTGGCTACAGGTCCTTGTCACTATTTTGACATGTTAGTGCATATTAGTAGAAATCTTAATTTTGTGCTAAAAAACGTCAGTGATGCTCCCTCTTGAGTTTGAACGATGACAACGCATGTGACTTTAAAAGCTCGGTCTCAGTTTGCCCCAACAGGGCTGCCTACGTAGGCCATGGTCTGCTTACGTCAGTGACTCTGGTCCAATGGAATGTCTGTCTTTTTTTTCACAAACATGCACACGAGGAGTTTTTTTTTTTTTTAACTGTGTGTGCTGTAATCTACGGCTGTAATGTGTAGCAGTAGTTTTAGGAAATACATGTCCCACAATGCATTGCGCCTAACTAAACACGTGCAGTACCTCTTCATTATACATAATACACTACACCTGCCCACACTCACCCCCTGCACCTCACCCCAAAGCCTCCGAGCACGCCCATATCACTGCTGTGTTTGGATTGTGTTTGTGGGTGGACTAAGGCTCTTGCACGTCCATTTAGTTACCCTTTAAGGACAGACATGAGGACACACATACACACACATGAGGAGTCCCACCACAGATCATGCCATGAGAGAAACTTTTTATTGAGCCACGCCTCCTAAGACTAAAAATCTGGCTAAAAATCCTCTAGTGTGTGTCCAGCTTAAAGTAAAGAAAACTCTGCTCAACAAAAATGTGTCCTATAAAATAAGGTCAAATCAGTCACTTTTGTACTTTATAGAAAGAGACATTGAGGTTTTGAATTTATTAATTCTTTAAAATGAAAGATCTGAAATTCTTTTGAAGTAAATTTGAAGTTCACATTTGCCTGTGAAATTAAGTGAGCAGCTTTCCGCTTCCTACTACTCAGATAGTAGGCAGGCAGTTATTTGTGGTTCAAGTGCCTTCTCAAACTTTTTTACTGACCAAAATTCCTTTTGGGTTTGTTAGTTCCTGATAGAATAAGTAAGAGTCTTTTTCCACCATCTGCTTGAAAATATCACACATTTTATTGATCACGTAACAGAAGTCTAGAGTGGTCCAATATGCTTTGCTTTGTTGTCTCATGACCCATGCCCCCAAATCTGCATAATATTTGCATAAACTCATCATAAACTGTCAAAAGTCACCATTGTGAGAGCTAGAAATGAGTTGGGGCAGCAACAAACGGTTCATCCTTAACTACCACATCCACCTTTCGCGTTTGACAACATGAAAAATTAGGCTTTAGGAGGTCAAGCTAGGAAATACAGTTTTCATCATCAAACTAATTTGTGTGTAAAGGTAAAAAAAAAGATGACCTAATGTTTTCCTGTTGTGCATGATGGTGAACCTTCTTATCAACCTTTCTTTGTGAATAAAGCTAGATTTGCACAGACCCCATGTCCCACCTCATTATGTGTGGTTGTGTTGCAGACGGAGAGCGAGAAGCAGAGCTGGAAGCCAGTGCTGGTGGTCCTCACTGAGAAAGACCTGCTGTTGTTTGACAGTCTCCCACGGGGCCGGGACGCTTGGCAGAACCCCACACACACATACCCTCTACTGGCCACACGGTCTGTCTCACACACACTCACAAAGAATACTATATCCACTCTTTGTTTTCACTCGACAGGTTTATCCTCACACAGCTGTATGTGTGGGTTTTATTTTACAATAAAACATATTTTTGAAAATATCTAGGCTATGGTGTAATAACAGTGATTTATCAGCATCTAATTGACCTGAAGAAGTAAACTGACTCTTGTCTGAAAAAATTGTAATTAGATATTATTTCCAAAATTGTGCAGCCTAGTAAAGAACTCAGTAGGCAGTGCAGGTATCGTATCAGAGTGTTGGAGTTCCTATCATTTCATAGTGCCTTAAAGGCACTATAACTATTTTAAATATTATTTCTAGAGTGGAGTGAAATTTGTTTTGTCCTCCTTCACCACATTGTAAACTCAAATCTGTGGAAAAATACTGTAATCTACTTACAAAGCATGTGTATCAATTTCAGAAACTTGCAGACTAGTTTTTCTTAGTGTTTCTGTGAAAGTGACCCTGAAAGGTGTATCTTAGAAATTAGTTTTAACCACAACTCACAATTTTATTGATTGGCTCCATATTTCATTGCTTGTAAACAAAAACACACATATGCCATCACCCCTCTAGTCCTAGCTGCATGAATATGTGCAATTGTGGTTGCCTAATCCATAACTGTTCATCATAATTGCAATGTATTGTTCTTTCAAGGTGTTCCAGCTTTCACCATTGTATTTTGTAGTTGTGTAAGTGAATCTACGCTGCTTTTGTAAAAAATGAATACACAAATACTCATTATTTGTGTCTTTGTTAGTCCTTAGACTTGGCCCTTAGTCATTGGGCTTTTGTGTTTATAGAGTCAATAATAATAATAATTATGGGTAATAATGGAACTGAATGTGATTTGCCACAGGCTGGTGCAGTCTGGTCCTGACCTGGGGTCCCCTCATTCAGGCACAGAGCTGTACTTCGCCACTCGGACGGGGACACGGCTAGGCATTGAGACCCACCTGTTCAGAGCCGAGACCACCAAAGACCTGTCTCTGTGGACCAGGCACATCGTCAATGGCTGCCACTCCTCTGCCGAGATGATCAAAGAAGTCTCTACCAGTGAGTACGACACACTTCGTAAATAACTTTGCAACTAAAGCATATGTGAATATTGGAACTATTCTGTACTGTTTCGTCATGTATTGTAGAGACTTGGGACTGTGCTGTGAATCCAATTTTATCAGAATCTCTATGATCAATCTCAGTTATTGGCATGGTGCTTTTAAACTGACAGGTCCAAGCCAATGCTAGTCTGATTTATTGAGTTTGAACCCAAAAAAATTTGATTAGATTTTTTACAGATTCATTCACTAATAACCAGTTTATTCAAAACTAAACAAAATATCCTAAATCCCCTGTGACTAATTTTGACAATTTTTACACATAAAATGCCTTATTTTTGTATGAAAAGAAAACATAAAATTACAGAAGTTTTACAGAATTACAGATTAATCCATTAGTTGTCTCAGCCCTAATTGCCGTAATGTATTTTTAATCCAAATGCGTTAAATGCTTACATCATCATGCCCTACATAAAAACATTTTGAATTGGATTGTTAAATGAAATGTACTTTTTTGCATATTACACTCCTGTATACACTGTAGCTGCACAGTGGACTGAGCTTGTCTGGTCACCCCTGTGAGATGTTTTTCTCGTATACGCGCTCAGGCCGTCCTTGCAAAACATATGCTGCAAGATTTAGTGGGCTGCGGGAATAAGTATTGCCTCAGGTCATGTAAGCCTGAAATAAAAACCTTAAATCCAGCGGATAAAAGCAAAGATACACATGCTCAACGCTGGAATAATGTGTATGATATAATGTGACAACCATATAGAAGCCATGGACAAAGCACTTGCTATTTTTGGTAAGGAATGCTGCTCTTTATCTAGCAGTCTGCTGTTTGGCAGCGGGCATTGGTTGTCCTGGGAATTACATACACACGCGCTGTCCTCCTCACATCCCTCTCTGCTGCCTCCCTCCTAAGGCCCACAGCATCCTGGGAACTCGCAGCTCCCCTGGGCCCCTGCGCAGCACCGACTTGAACACCACCATGCCAAATTAGGTTTTGCCTTTTTGAATCCAAATATGTGAAGGACTTGTGCCGAAACGTGTGTCAGCAGAAAGGAAGCCCCTTAAGTCGTAGATGTGTGGACTTTAGGTGAGGATGTTCTACTTTAATGAGAACAGCAGGGCTTCGGTCGGCGCCAGAGAGTTCAATTATAATGGAACAGTAAGGTGGGACATAAAGTGGGATTGGACACGTCATGCAGCTTGGTAGGAAATGACAAAATGACTGTCGAAAGATAGGCATAATATGAATAAAAGCAGCATTCAAAACATTAATGTGTTTATCCTATGGAGAATAGAGAAATGTGAGTGTTTTCAAATTGATACTAAAAGTTTACAGGTATAGGACTATCCATTCACTAGAACAGTGGCTCTCAAACTTTTTTTCAGACGACCCACTTTTTTTCATTGGTGATCTCTCGCGACCCACCTCCCCTCCCCTTTGAGCAAGGCATACTACATATAATCGTAATATAATTAAACAGGTCCTCTTTGTATTCAGTGTCAGTGTTTTTGGATCATTAGACATTGTGTCTTTAGCTTCATATTCATATCAAAAGCATTAGCCTATTACAATATTGACAGTTCTGCTCTTCAGACAGAAGCAGCTCACAGACGCAGCTGATCATGGTTGTAGATACTGCCCACTTTTAGCGCGAGTTTGGGGGAATTATCTCCAATATGCAAAGAGAAAAGGGACTGGACTCTGACAGCTGTTTTGACTGGAGCATCAGCGCTAAAAGTCAAGCTAAAATTAGCATTTGATCTGGGCCACAGAAAGGTTATATACAGTCACTGACCAATGGGACACAACGGCAAAAGTGTTCATAAACACCACACACCTTTTATCATCGCGAAGACTCCACCGAGGAGCACTGAGACGCAAAAGTGGAGAGGAGGCACATGGGTCGCGGTTACACTGCGTAGATGCATTTCTCATTACGAATAAACGTGTGAACAGTTTGTAGGTTAAATTTGAGTGTCTGTGTGGAGAACTCAGCAGCAGTTTTCTTTGTCATTAATGAGACGAGCTGTGTCCAGACGCTGCTTTTAATATGCAATTTCACCGCAACCCAAAAATAATCTCACTTGACCCACCTATGGGTCCCGACCCACTGTTTGAGAACCAATGCACTAGAACGTTGTTGTAGCTAGTTTTCCCTGGCTTGAGATTTGACTTCCTTGTTGGAAATGTGCACAGGCCGTGACAGAGAAAGAGGTAAACATTCACTGTGATCCCATAGTGTACATAAGGGCATGAGCGCATGACCGTGGCATTTAGGGTGTGTATTAGACATTTGGACTTAACACGTGATACAGTATAATTGGTATTAATTGACTGGCTATCAGAGCGTTTCATCTGGGAACTTGACCAAAGCTTTTGTTCCAAGATATTCAAACTCATTCAACATACATTTACTTAAATAGTGACTGTGTATCAGTCTTATGGTGATGCTGCTTTACATTGCCTTATGCAGTGGCTCAGTGGTTAAAGCATTCATCCAGTGGATCCAAAGCGTCTGAATTCTGTGGCGAGACACTTAACTTAACTCACCTTGCCCTTATGAATGTGGTGTGTGTGAGTGATGAAGGTGGTCAGAGAGGCAGCTGGACACTAAAAGACACTTAACATAGGAAACAACATTTAGGGGAAAGCTTGTTTGAACGGGTGGGTTTTGAGAAGTGATTTAAAGTTCAGTAGTGAGTCTGAGTTTCGGATGGGTTGTGGGAGTGAGTCGCAGGGGGTCGGGGCAGCGGCGGCGAAAGCTCGGTCCCCAAAGGTCTGGTGCTTATTGTGGGTGATGGATGTGAGGAGGTTGGTGTCTGCAGAGCGGTGGCGGCGGGTGGGACAGTGTAGCCCGGCTAACCAGCCTGACTCCGTGTATGAGATCCATTGGAAGACAGTCTGGGATTGCGCCTTTCAAATTTGAGACTAGAGGCGAGACTAACAAACTCACCATAAACCAATCAGGGAAACACAAATGTGACGAAAATGTCCTTTAGAAAAACCTTCAGAGCAGCCAGTGGTTGTGGTTTTAAGCACAAGTTCAGCTCATTCAAAACAGAAGATAAGGCAGTGCTAAAACATCGCTCCGTTCCTAACTCTCGCCTCCCGTGTTGAGATTGGTCTGGGAGTGTTCACACCGAAGTTTGAGCCAATCAACGGTGCAATCCCAGACTGTCTTCCAATGTATCTCATACATGGAGTCAGTCTGGCTTGCCGGGCTAGGGACAGTGAGGCTGCAGGAGGTCAGTGAGGTAGGGTGGGGCCAAGTTTATGGAGGGACTTGTAGGTGAGGAGGAGGCGGAGCTTGCCTTGTAGTGAATGCGGTATAGATGATTTGCCAGTGTCGTCACGGGTCACGCAGTTTGACTTACGCCGCCATTTTGGACGTGTACCCCGGGACGTACCTGCTGTAGGGACATACACTTTGGAGCTACTCTGGTTCATGCGATTGTAGAGTTGTTTTCCAAATCTATTTGACAAATAATAAGTTGGATTACCCTCGAGAACAAGTGCAGTGATGGAGACAGTCACTCTGCCCTTTCACTGTGTTGAATATGGACGCACAAATGGCAGCGACCAATTAAGCGAGCCCGCTTCATATCAGGTTACTTACTACCCTTAATAATATCCTTAGGTCTAGATAAAGGTCTAAATGGATTAAGTTATAAATTGCAATCTGATTCTGAAAATACTGGAGCGTATCGTCTGAACCAGTGATACACAACTGAACGACCGCACTGACACTGGGACTAGACCAACCTTTTTTACATCACGGACTGGTGTAAAATGTTTAATGTAAGGCATAATTTTCATGGACACAGCCTCCCACATGAAAATAAATAAAGTGCATGAAGATTAAAACTCACCAAATCGCCGAGTCAGAGGGCACCCTGGGCTTGTTTCTCTTTGCCAGTAGCTAGCAATAGCTGTCGTTGTTCACGGTTTTTTTTTTTTTTTTCAATTTTCTTTCAATCCGAACTCCAAAAGGTTATTTTTATCCGGGTGTTCAGTCTCCATTTGCCAAAGCAGTTTTGAAGGTGTCATTACCTCAGTCCTTTTAGCGACAAAACCCAGGACTCCTGGTATTGTCTGTTAAAATGAGCTTTCTTTTTCTCTGCGGTCCGGCCCCTGTTCTGGCTATATGAGTTGGGCTTTTCCCTTAGCAGTAAAGCTCCCCAATGATGTTTGTTTTTACCCATTTTCGCTAGCTTGTGCTTAGTTGCACAGATATATAATACAGCTGGATATTCCAATGGATTTCGCGGCGACTTTCTATCAGGACTTTTATTATATATCTACGGACAAGCTTATTGGCGTGTAAATAGGGTCAGGCGAAAGTGAAATGGGAGCAAATGGATGATTTTAGAGCCTGTAGCATGGGCCCGTAGTTGTTATTCCTATCGGAAGATGCGTAAATTCTACGTCCAAAATGGTAGCGCAAAGAATGTCACGTGCTATTCGTGACGTCTCAGCAAATCATCTATTCT
>OMNZ01082909.1:3792-15669 GCA_900303255.1 Lesueurigobius sanzi
ACTTTAATACCGTACGTGAGGTAAATTTGTGCAAAAACAAAAATGTGAACATTCAAACCTTAAGCACAAAGTGTGTTTTGGTCCAAAGCCTAAAGATGTAACACAAATGTGCAGCTTAGAAACTTAGAAAAATATAATGGGAAAAGGCACAGACTGGTCGGTCTCATTTATCTATGAATATAAAAAGCCCATGGACTACTGCACAGCAGCAGTGATAAGCCTCCAGTATCTTCCACAAATATCTACAAAAATTACACAACAAAGCTTTAACTAAAGGAACACACTGAGACACTTGTAAAACACAACAGGTTTTAGGGCCTCAGTTTAGGTGCAGCCAATGTTCAGCAGCCAGCATTTTATCATTTCATTCTTTCATGAAAATACATAAAAGACTAAATTAGTTATAGTCTCATGAGCTGCAGAGGAGGCCATACTTATAGTCCAACCTTTTTATTGTAAGAAACTATTGTCAAAAAGTTACTTATGAGCAGTGTTGGGGAGTAACTAAAAACATGTGTTTAAAATAAGTATTCAGAATACTCATTTTGAGTAATTGTATAATGTATTGTATACTCATTTGAGGGTATTTCGAATACAGTTACTTTTCAAATACCAAAGGAATACATTGCAATATCCACAGTCATTAAATTTTAGCGTAACATTTTACAACATTCGTAAAAAAATAACCTCGAAGGAAGATCTGAATTTCCTACCAAAATAAAGATTTAAAACGCCTTATGTCCCGGTTCATGTACATCATTTTTGAAAAGTTCATACTGTCTTCTTAGTTTAAACTGTTTTAGCGTTCTTTTAGTAAGACAGGTTTGTTAACCTGCTTGACTAGTTTCAACTACTTCCTGTGGTCTTCATCAGAAGCCTCACGTGATGGTGAAGTGACGTGTCTGAGGCTGCTTACATGGATTTACCAGTCAGCAGGCAGTCAGCAGGGGAAGCTTGCGCCCCCTACTGACTGACTGATGCCTTCTCCAGGACGGCGTCCCAGGTGTGAGAAAGGGTGTACGCTCCGTCGTCCCGGTTCATTGATGTTGGTGCCCGTTTCCTGATCTCGAAGGGTAAATCCATATAAGCAGCCTCGGACACGTCACTTCACCATCACCTGACGCTTCAGATGGTCAAGTGTGCTCCAATTAAAGGTAAATATGTTAATAACAGTTGGAGTTGCTACATATTTTTAATCATTCACCATATTTATACAAAAATACAATGCAAATCATTGTAGTATTCAGAATACACTGATTGGGCAAAGTAACTAAATACGTTACAAAATACATTTTAAGACAAGTATTCAGTATTCTGTAACTGAATACAATTTAAAGTATTCTCCCCAACACTGCTTATGAGTGTTAGAAAACAAATTTTACTCAGCATCATGAAGTAGTAAAGTTTTTAATTACTTCATTTACGGAATTTAAGAGATTAGTCAAGAATTTGCTCAGCTGCCAAACATCTGCTCTAAAGTGAAAAAATGAACAGAATTTTAATGGTCAAAATTCAGATCCAACAAGTTAATTCTGAATAAAAATCTTTATATCTTTAACTATTCTCAGAGTGCATAGATACTGAGACTGTACTTTATGTAGAGATGCAGAAATGTACTATATTCCTGAAACAAGCCTTGGTTGTCGTCATCTCTGTTGGTGCTGACCTCTGTCTCTCCCGACAGCTCACATGTGGCTTTGGAAAAGGGCGTGCTCCTCGTTATTGGCGATCCCAGAGTGGATCAGTTTATCTTTGTGGGGCACAGGCGGCTCAGCAGGATCTCAGAGTACACCTGGTTCACTGGTCCCTTCACTTTATAGGACAATGCATTTGGTCCATGGTCCACAATGCCATCAGCAGATCTGGTTTTGTTGGATTTAGTTGTTGAGTAGGACACATGTTTCTCCACCTGATTTAAGAAAACATAAATATACACATAGAAAGTACGTTCTTAAAATGTCAAAGTTAATAAGATAATACCTCATGAAAATGACAGGCACATCGTCCTTGTAGAAACTCTTTGTACCGCCCCATTGTGATGCCAAATGTGTCGATAACTTCAAAACCGTACTTCTTTGCTGCACTAATGAGCTTCTGATTGTCTCTGAAGAGTTTCTGGATATCTCTCTAGAAAACAGCATGTATTAAAATTGTGCGTAAAAAATAACCAGTGTTAAAAAAGAAAAGTTATACCAATCCCAGAGATCTGATCCCGTCAACAAGAAGGTGGAATCCCATCCCCAAAGACTTGACCACCACTAGGATGTTGTGTAAACTCTTTCTGCAGCAATAAACATAAGTAAAGGTTATTTACATAGAGCAATGGTTCTCAAACTGTGGTACCCATCGTGGGCCTTTGTGTCGAGTTTGAAAATTCTCCCAGTTCCTGGGTAGGTTTCCTGGGTTGCTCTTGTTTCCAAAAACGTGCCCATGGCTACAATCCCATGTGGTGTATTTTTCTTTTTGTGGCCATTCCGCCTTTGCTATGACCAATCCTGTCAGACCTCGGAAACTAAGCAGGGCAGGGCCTGGTCAGTACTTGGAGGGGAGAAAGTGTCCAGGATTAGTTTGAATGTAGAGTGAGTGTTGGTTGAGGGGGCGATGGCGCAGATTGGCAGCCTCACTGGCAGTCTACCCCTGGGCAGCTGTGGCGACAATAGTAGCTTACCTCCACCACGTGTGGGGTGAATGAATAATGCCATGAATGAATAATGCCATGTAAAGCATTATTTTTATTTTGTTAGTAGTAAAGTGTTGGAGCATGCAGCATCCACCACTATCACTGAGACTTTTAATGATCCATTTATGCATTATTAATGCATTTCATTTCCTGCTTTGTACATGTTGACAACTATGTACAAACCAAATGAATTGGTCTAAATTATTTCAGTTTAGAAATCATTCAGTTTAATTCAGGTCTATTTAGACCCAGAATAATCCTGAATTCATCTTGATCAAAGTCTGGTGGTACTTGGATGGTAAATATTTTCTGACGTTTGGATTTCAGTCACATGACCCTAGTGGTCAGGATGGCCATTTTGTTGCCTGCTGGCTAATGCAAGAGTGTATCAGTCTATGTGTCTCTATGTGTATCTATGGTCTGTACTGACTCAACTCAAGAAAAATATCACAGAGAAAGGTCTGTTACCTCTTCGATGTGTTCATTTAGTCTCAGGAGTGGAAATAGATCTTTGGCCTGTGTGGGAGCCTCCTGCTTTGTGCGTCCTAGCTGCTGCCACTAAATGCTTTTTGCCTTGTAACCATAGCAATGCGCTGTTTATGTAGACATGCCCTTCAATTGATTTGTCCAACATATGACTGTGACTCATAAGGCAAATGTAGGACGCTTTAGCGAAACTACTCTGAAAGAACTGGAAAGCTGATTCATGATCTACACTCACCTGTTCAGAGTGTCTCTTATGACTCGCAGGTGGTTGGTGTTCAGCCATTGGACTCCTCCCACAACCAGCACTGTCTGTCTGGAGTTCAGCAGGGGTTGAGACCTCAAAAGGTTGACAAAAACAATATGAAAATGTGTGACTTGGTGGTTTGAGTTCAAGGGGAGACACTGCAGGCAAGAGTTCAGGTTTTGGTCCAGTTTGCTCTCGTAACATACTGTATATATTTTCAAATATGGCATTGTAATGGACAGTGATTAGATGTGAGTAGGGTCGTTGAGACCGATAACAAAGGTGTTTTTCTCTAACCTTTAGAACAAAGAGAGGTGGGACTTATAGTGCATTCAGACCAAAGGAGATGGAGACGCCAGGAGCGAGATATCCCTATGTAAAGGAGCGATGAAGAGCGTGTCGGTGTGATGGATGCAAGTAGAGCGAGACGATTGGCACGATTTGAGCAACTAGAGCAGAGCGAATGGGGCGGTAGACACGTTTGACGCACGTCTAGAGCGAAGTGGAAAAGAGATGCGGAAAATTCTCCTCCATCGCCCTGCAAGTGCGTCAAATCGCAGCGCGTTAAAACAATCAGGGAGGTAACAGTTGTTTCTGTTTTTTATTTTAATTTGTACTAAAACATATCTCTATGACTAAAACTAGGGTAGAGCTGATAGCAGCTAGCCTACCACAAATGTGGCAGTGCCACTATTTTTCAACGAGTCTCATTACTTCATGGCCAATTCTCTATATAAAGTGACCTTTTGAAATGAAAATACTGTACAATTTAGATATCTTTTTATTGAGCACTTATTGATTTACTAACCGAAGACGGGAGGACAAGCGGGGAAGACAGCGGGGGATAGTGCTAGCTCCAGGCAACAGCTCCTCAAACTGGGCTGTAGCAGCTGTCATCCAGGTGCAGTGCAGGATATGCTGACCCCAGGGACTGTGCCACTGCCGCGTTGTTCGGCTTTACACAATAAATAAAGGTTGCTAACTCGCTCGGTGAAGGAAATGTCTGCCATATTGGCTTGAATGACAACACGAAACAGCAGCAAGACAACAGCTCTGCCTATTGATGCCACGTAGAGGCGAAATATGGACGGAACTCACCGAAACTTCACTGGCGAATAGAGCAAATTTATCAGGCGATTGAAGCGCGAACTTTCAAAATATTCAGGCGTTTCATGCAATTTTTTGCTTCCATTGTGTTTTATGTGAATGTCACTTCTCCTACTGGTCTTTATATGATCCACTGGCATCCAAGTTTGCTCAGTGCTGACGAAGTTCTTTGGATGAAGAGTGAAATGTCCTACACTTCAACTACAGAGTACAAATGAAGACTGAAGAATCTTTGCCTACGACGAGAACTTACACAGACGGATTGAGCTACAGTATATTGGAAATTGTAACTTCAACAACCATTTTCTCAAATCGTTGCAATATTGTTGTAAACTTTTTAAATAATAATAAGGTGAAAACTCCAAACTTTCCAGTCTTAACAATATTTTGAAGGTTTGCTCTGAGGGATTTTTCAATAATTAATTCCTAGCCAGATTTATTGACTTTTGAACCCTAAAAAACAAGGCATTCACTAATAACTAGCTAAGTAGAATATATTCAACCCCCCTCTGAACAAATCTGTGTAACTATAACTAATATATAGCAAAAGTTGATCTCTGTATTTTAGTTTGTTCCCTATCCACCTGCAGCGTCTCGCCTTAAATTCAAGAGAAGAGCAGTTGTGTTGCACCTGTCCAGCAACGTGTCCAGTGACTCTGTGAAAGTGGGCCTTTGATTTGACTCCAACCAAAACTGCGGGTAATACGAGTAGCTGATGAGCGTCCGACCCCCGTTTATGTTCCTGTAGATCAGTGTGTCGTGGGCTTTTTCCCAATCCTGAAGACTGGTGTTTACACGCTCCATCAGGAAATACATCATGCCTCGATTTGTTGAATCCCCAAAGAACAACAACTGAAAAGAATAATGTAATAAGACTTTAATGATCTCGCAATGGAGAAATATACGAGTTACAGCAAATAGTGCAAATAGTGCCATCAAAGAATAAAATTAAGTTGCAAACAGGTTGTAATAATAATAGAATAAACATCTCTGTATAAATGGTATAAACTCTTATGTACAATGAATAAAAAGTTGTAAGTAAGTACGAAAAAATAGCCAGTAAATAAGAAATCAAACCAAATCAAAGTGTAGCAAACAACATATCAGAGTTGCTAGTACACATGAGTGTATTATGAATAAATGTACAATTATTCAATACTGTAAGCTCAAAGGGAGTAGGCTGAAGTAAGAAAGCTTATGTGCGCCTACCCCATATTCAATTTACATTTGCATTTCAAAATCCTACAGTCAGACATTACATTGGCATCAGACATGAACATCCCAGAGTTTGTCAGGGTTATAAGCTGGAACCATAGAGTGTATATGAAAACAAAAGTGGCTAGATCTCCGTGAAGCCAGTTAGCAAACGGGGCGGAGCTCCAGAACCCGGAAGCTCCTATACTTTCCATGTAAACTTTTTGGCCCTCATTATTGGAAATAGTCTTGTTAATATGACAAGTGCTTTTCTTACCACGGGCTACACCATCCTGTTCTTTGTTTTTTAATATTTTCATCGTTATTTATGATATTGATAAAAAATTAATGGCCAATCAGATGCCTTCTTGCTCTGTGCGGTTGCCATGAGAACGTACCTCACACATAGAGGGGAGCAACGAAAAGGTTAACACCCCCTTTTTGGTGAAAACTGAGATTTTCATATTTACGTCTGAAAAATAACATTTTATATGTTTGTCTAATATAAAAGAGAAGCAAATGAAGATATTTTTTGCTGTAGAAGATGGCTGATGGTGGCTAAAGTTAGCAGGAAGTTAGCATGTTCGGACTTCAATATAAAGTGTCTAGCCGTTCATTGTGGCTGAATTTGATCAAATCCAAGGTTGTAGTAGTTTTCCCATTTAACTGAGAGTAATTTTGCAGCTGCTTATGTTTGAATATTGCTTCATTTTTGACCTATGAACGGCTAAACAGTTCATATTGAAGTCCGAACATGCTACCTTCCTGAAAAATGTGAAGATCTCAGTCGATGTTTCCCCATTCATCTCAATGGTTTCAGCAGAAAGGGGGCGTTAACCTTTTCGTTGTTCCCCTCTCTACCAAATATGGAATAGGCTCCAAAAATTCAACATGGCGGCGGTTCAAAACTGCTAAACTGCTAGCGTGAATTGGCTTCATTAGCCCGCGCTTAACGCTATGGGGAAAGCCACGCAGGCCACCTCCGTTATTATATACACTCTATGGTTGGATCTGAAGACTCAAACAGAGCAACTATACTGTATGACCCACTGACATGAACTCACCTTTGTATCAGCCAGACAGTTCTGTAGCTGGAGACGGTCTACTAACGGGTAATAACAGTTATCTGGCTGCCAGACGATCTCCCGCCAATCACAAGTCCTGTTGTCCAGGCAGCTGAGACAGGGCACGACCCACCGCCCTAAGACACAGGCTTAAGAAGTTAAATTGGATTTTGAATTTTCAAATGGTAATCTGCAACTGTGATTGAAACCTGGTTTATCCCCAGAATCGCAGGGCGCAGGAGGACTCGAAGACTTGTTAAAAAGCTCCAGACCACAGGACTGATCAGGCTGAACCAGCAGGCCACATTCCTAGACCCAGGACAGGTGAGTGAGCACAGCAAATTACCTACTAACATTTTAAGGCCAACAATAACTGTATAGGCATCTCTTATGTACACTGAATAAAAGGTAAGATAAACTCTAGAGGAAGAATATCCACTTTCACTCCTTATTGTAAAGATAATGCAATTTATTTTTTATCAGGTGAAAGTTAAGAGAGCAAAGTGACTTTAGCAAGAGACTTTGGGCCATAATTATGCTGCTTAATCATCTCCCTCTCAGATTATCATAAACATTTCAGCCTCGATGCCTCTTTCCTTCAACCTGCCCTGTATTCTTTCTCCTTGTGCCTCTAATGGTCAGAAGGCAAAGGTCAAATAAACTCAACCTGCGCAGCAAAGGGGCCCTGTGGGAGCCGCCGCGTCTGGCCCCGAGTTCAGACACATTTTCTCCTTCTGCTGCTGCTGCTGCTGCGGGGGTTTCTGCAACACCGCACCACATTCTGCACGGCCCCGTCGCACCTCGCAACACAGTGCCACAAGAAAACTTAACAGGGATTTTCTTGTTCGTACCTGAGCTCAGTGCGCCGTTCAAACAGATTCGGCGGCGTCACCTGCACACATCAGGACCGCGGCCTTTCATCCCGCCATGAGTCTAAAGAGGAGCCGAGTGCCACGGTAACGCCTGGCCCCTGTGTGCTCTGACGACATCCACCAATCCACAGCAGGAATCTCACCACTGCTTTAAACATGCAACAAATGACTGGCTTCATGTGGAGACGAGAGGATGTGTTTGTGGCCACAGTGTGGTCCTCATGAGCAGATAAGATAAAGATGGAAGACAGCCAGGAGCACTCAATGTTCCTACGTAAGTAAAAGTACAGATGCAGGACCAAGAATGTACTTAAAAAATGTATGAGATACTTTTACTTAAGTAAAAGTATAAAAATATCCACTTTAAAATGTACTTTATAAGTAGAAAGTAAAAGTATTTAAGAGTTTAATGTGCAGCATTTTTTGTTTTTATCATTTGAGATAAACCAGGACTAAACCTGGTCTAAATCAGGAATAAACCAGGTCTAAACCAGGACTAAACCTGGTCTAAATCAGGACTAAACCAGGTCTAAACCAGGACTAAACCTGGTCTAAATCAGGACTAAACCAGGTCTAAACCAGGACTAAACCTGGTCTAAACCAGGACTAAACCAGGTCTAAATCAGGACTAAACCAGGTCTAAACCAGGACTAAACCTGGTCTAAATCAGGACTAAACCGGGTCTAAACCAGGGCTAAACCAGGACTTAACCAGGTCTAAACTTGGTCAAAACCAGGACTAAACCAGGTGTAAACCAGGAATAAATCAGGACTAAACCAGGTCTAAACCAAGTTGTACCAAGTAAACCAGTTTGTCGTAGGAGGTCACTTTTAACCCAATTTAAAAATGTAGCGCAGTAGAAAGTACAGATACAGGCTCTGAAATGTAAAAGTAAAAAGTATTCATCATAAAATGTACTTAAGTAAAGTAAAAGTACCTATAATTTGAACTTTTTACTTGTACTTTTTACTGAAGACTGTCATGTTGTTTGTTTTTGAAGTGTAGAGGCAGATCTCACAGAGCGCGAACATCTAACGGTCTGACAGTGGAAAATTAGGATTTCGCAGCTAAACAAAACCTCAGCTGTGATTTATGCCGGTGATGCGTTCATGAATCGGCTCTTTTCAACGGTTCGAACCGGATCTCAATTCTGAAAAGGGACAGATCCTTTTCTTTATTCAATTTGACACAGATTTCTCTTGAACAAAATCAAGAATCAGAGTATTTGTAGAGACAGTTTTATTAATTATGGCCCACACATACACACTTTTCAAAGGGTAGTTAGCTGCCAAAGACAACATTTTTTTATTATCTTGGTGTAGTTTCATTTTGATGTAATAAGATTTTTTTCTTAGTTTTTGTTAAAAAATAATAATAGGAAATAATTTTACTGACCCTGATTGTTTTGTATTACTTTTGTATTTTTTGTAAAAGTCTATTGAACGGCTCCCACACTAGAAAACGTAGTCAGTACATTATGATTTCTTTTTAAATTAAGGAGATCTATAGATATGATCTCTGCACTGCAAGAAATTACATCTTGATGAGTTAAAATTACTGAAAAAAAAACAATTGACCTTAATTTGAGTAAATCTGAAGTCAAGTATAAAATATTCTGTTAATGGAATAAGATTTTTTTTGTCTCATTTCAAGTAAAATCAGATTTAATATCATATTTTTTATGTGGGACAACTGTATATTTTTATCCCATTTTAGGTGCAATATTACGGAAGCATAGAGTATTTTACTTTTCTGCTGGTATCACGTTCATATAAGATAGTTTTATGTTCGTACAAGTTAAGGATCATTTGTGTAGGTTCTCAGTCATACAGGAGTTGTCCATCATAAGCAAAAATTCTTCAGTCTTCATCTGTACTCTGTAGTTGAAGTGTAGGACGTTTCGATCTTTGTCCAAAGATCGTCATCAGCTCCTAAAGACTTGAGCGCGCTGTGGGTCTCTTAAGAGTGAACCAGAAGGAGGAGTTAACCTCTAAGTCCCTCCTCTCTTGGTGCTAAAAGTAGTAGAACATCTAGCCTATTCATACTTAATATGGCTCGTTACCTCTGTATTGTCTCACCCTGGGCTAAGTTCTAAGGTTGTTGACACTCCCCTATGGCCCTGCTGCGCCCAGTAGTCCGTCTGAACCCTCTACGCTTCCGTACTTTATGATAAAAAACAAAAAATTGCAGTGTGATGCAAATGTACAGTTCAGTCAAATCCATTTAATGTAAAAAAACAAACAGAGACTTGTTCTCCCCTGCACATCAGACACATAGTTTCAAGACTTTCTGTGATTGACTTAGTGCTTGTAAATACCTGAGTGAAGCTGCACATCACATGATCTCCAAACATGGGCAGACTCGGGCGGCTCTCTCTGAACACATGCAGCGTGTAGCTCGTCAGGACAACCTCAGACTCCGCCCCGAGCGTCACCAGGACACGGATCCTACTTTGGCCGAGGCCGACGGGGAGCTTAGCCGTGCTGCAGGTAGAAAAACCCACACCGTTATTCATTTCTTCTCCTTTGATTGGACGCATTTCGCACTGATTTTAAAGTGTTACGGTTTGTTTGTTTTAAAGCACTCCACGGCCTGGCTCCTTTGTATTTGACAGAGATCTTAACCGTACATCGCCCCAGCAGAGCTCTCCGGTCTCTGATCAAAATGGTTTCGGACGTGCCCAGGTCCCGGCGCAAACAGCGGGGCAATCGTTCCTTTTTGCTGGCACAGTGGCTCATGAAGGAAAAGCGCAAAAACCTTCCAGCTCGTCTTACCTGGGCCCGCGATGCTCATCGAGGTGAACATGGCAGTTCGAGTTGATGGGCTCTGGGCGAATCCGGACCATTACAGTGTCAAAGGGCACTTCAACGCGGTACTCCCTCACCCAGGGGTCGAACGGAGGGGTCATAGAGAGAGGCGGGTCTGTGTAGATCTGTCGAAGCAGTGGGTCTGAACATGCCGCTTAGGAAAGAAAAGACATATATGACCATGAATAGATACAAAAAGAAGCGGCGCTAACATAAACTAACAAATTGGTCATTCATATACAGGAAATAGGGCTGGGCGATATGGCTGAAAAATCTTATCATGATTTTCTTTAGTTTAAATCACGACTTCGATTTTCTCACAATGTACTGTATGTCTGTATTGTTTTTTGAAGGTGACTAAAGCCATCTGCTTCTTCTTGGGTTTAGACCTGGTGTTGTAGTGGTTTAGTCTTGGTTAAGACCTGTTTTAGTCTGTGAAATTGTCCAGGTTTAGACCCGATTTAGACCCAGTTTGCTCTTGGTTAATTTTTGATTGAGTCCTTGGGTTTAGACCCGGATTAGTCCTGGGTAATCATCGTTTCATTCTGTCCCTGGTTTAGTCCTTTTTAGTTTGGTCCTGGTTTAGACCTTGATTTCAGTCTCTGCTTTAGTCCGGTTTACTTCTTGGTTTAGTCCTTGTTTAATCCTGGTTCAGTCTGTGATATTGTCCAGGTTTAGACACAGTTTTTTCTTGGTTTATTTCTGATTGAGTCCTTGGTTTAGTCCTGATTTAGTCCTGGTTTAGTCCTGGTTTAGTCCTGGGTAATCATCATTTCATTCTGTCCCTGGTTTAGTCCTGGTTTAGTCCTGGTTTAGTCCTGGGTAATCATCATTTCATTCAGTCCCTGGTTTAGTCCTGGGTTTAGCCCTGGGTTTAGTCCTGGTTTAGTCCTGGGTCTAGTCCAGGGTAATCATCATTTCATTCTGTCCCTGGTTTAGTTCTGGGTTTAGTCCTGGTTTAGTCCAGGGTAATCATCATTTCATTCTGTCCCTGGTTTAGTCCTGGGTTTAGTCCTGGTTTAGTCCTGGTTTAGTCCTGGTTTAGTCCTGGTTTCGTCCTGGGTAATCATCATTTCATTCAGTCCCTGGTTTAGTCCTTTTTAGTTTGGTCCTGGTTTAGACCTTGATTTCAGTCTCTGCTTTAGTCCGGTTTACTTCTTGGTTTAGTCCTTGTTTAATCCTGGTTCAGTCTGTGATATTGTCCAGGTTTAGACACAGTTTTTTCTTGGTTTATTTCTGATTGAGTCCTTGGGGTTAGACCTGGTTTAGTCCTGGTTTAGCTCTGCATTCAGTCCTGGTTTAGCCCTGGGTTTAGTCCTGGTTTAGCCCTGGGTAATCATCATTTCATTCAGTCCCTGGTTTAGTCCTTTTTAGTTTGGTCCTGGTTTAGACCTTGATTTCAGTCTCTGCTTTAGTCCGGTTT
>OMNZ01082932.1:2873-16367 GCA_900303255.1 Lesueurigobius sanzi
TAAGGTATTTGTAATTATTTTTACATCATAACTAATAGTCTAATGTCATTAATGTGTAAAATCATTGTAGTTTCATCTGATCGGTCGATTTTTGCCCCAAAGAACAGAAAACGGGCTAATTTTAAATCACTCATATATGACGCGCATGTAGTGATTGACAGGTCCATGGTCCCGCCCCCGCCGCCATACACACCCCATTGGGACTAATCTGAAATGAGTCCCAAATCAGCCCAAGAGCCAATCACAGAACACGTTAGGCACACACAGAGGCTTTTGCTGGGAGTTCAACACATGGAAGAAACTAATGCATATAAGGATATTCTTCATTTCTTTGGCGACTCGTTGCAACGGGACGTAAATCTGGAGACAAAGGATGAAGTGGGGAAGCTACTGTGAGTTTTTAAAAAGACGTGAGGAGCTGGTGAGTTTGTGCTGTTGTTTGAAACGTGACTTTTAGCAGGACAAAAATGATTCTTTATGCCCTCATATCTTCTGCTTATGGTAAATGTGTTGTTGAGCAATATTCTCCTGATTAAAAACGCAAGTGGCTCTGTGTAGTTGACAGATCTGATGCTCTGGGAATAAGGACCAACATTAGGCATGTAGTTTATGTTGGTTCTTTGAGTATTTGTTGATATGGTAAATGTTTCTTTTTAATCTGAGAAGCAGCGGTACATGCGTTTAAGCCGATCTAATTGTAGAAAAACAAAGCTTATACTCAACATGGCCTGTAACAGCCCCACCTAGACTTGACCTCACGAGGAGCCGCCACTGTTTATATTGCACATCGGTAATATTTTAGTCACCCATTTCACCAAATGTTCCATTCAATTTAAACACAAATCATAAGTAATTTGTTTTTTAGATGTTTTTTTAAATTATTTTTTAATCTGAATTTGCAGAAAATGTGTTGAGTCTTTGGAGACGTTGTGATATTGTGGCTTCTTGCAATATGGATTTTGTGTCACCTAGTATTGCGATACGATACTTTTTTGCAATTTATTGTGCAGCTCTAGTACAGCTCCTCAGAAACTCTACCGTAAGTACTTAGTAACATATCGGAGTATGTACTTTTCCAAGTTGACACTCCAACTCCTTCCACAGCCCAAATCGGGAAGAAGCAGCTCTCCGCGTCAATGTTCCGATCCGTAAGTGATTCTGAAGGTTGCCCGGGTAATTAGTCGGTCTTTCTCCCCCCTCTTCCCGGAGAGTACGTGTACGGGATCCGCCGGGGCTCCACGTTTGATTAGGGCCGCAGCCTTGACTCCGCACCCAGCCGAGGTGTTTGATGATGGGGGAGAACTCCGAGACGAGGAGGGAGGGAAGGAGGTTCAACATCAAACAGCCCGGAGCAAGAGGACTCGAGCCCCGAGGGAGCCCCCCGAGCTCCGCTGCATCCGATAGGTACATCCACTCCCAGGGACGGGACTGAGGGAGGAGGGGGGGCTGTGGGAGTTAAGAGTCCAGGTTTCAACTTTTTGGAAAGAAATTTGTAGTTTCTGATGTGAAATTATTACATTTTGAATGACTTACATGTAACTGGTAGCAGATAAGTATCACTCCATAATTTATTGATTCTGAGCTGGTGGGTCGAAGAAGTTGCTGGGCCTGGCCAAAAATTAGGATAAATTGATTTGATAGTTTAGATCAGGGGTGCCAAATTGGGGCCAGCGGGCCAAATTCGGTCCTCCAAGGGGTTTGAGTTGGCCCTCGAGACTTGTAAGGAGTTTCTACTTTGATTATTTTTTGCACTGAATAGACTGTCAATAGTACATATAGTCCCTACACACCCACATGCACAGTAATTAAAGGATATTTAATCATAGATCTCTTTGCATTTGGTCTTTCTACATTCAAAACAGTATGGCGTTTGTCCCTTCTCCTGCTCATTCATTTCCATATAGGCCCTCCGTGGAAAAAACTTTGGGCACCCCTGGTTTAGATACACGAAATATCGTCAAATCATTGTAATTGCAGCCAATTAAGTAACGCAATATCCATATCGCAAGAAGCTACAATAAAGTCCTTGTGGTCGTCCAATTGGCTGAGATTTATACTTTACTAAATAAACAAAAAAACAAAAGCGCATGGTAAAACCTCAATAAGTCCTACATTGCAACCCTACCTTCGAAACCGTTCTAACTTTGTCCCGCAGAAGGATGGGATAGATGAGCTCTGCACTGTCCTAGCCTCAGTAGGATACAGTACCTACACCTCACCTCATAAACACAAATATGTGCAGAAGTTGCAAAATAAGTGGAAATGTCTGAAGCAACGCAGAAGTGATACAAAAACAGAGTGAACTATCAAACACTGACACCAGTCCAGTTGAAATCCTTAAGAAAATGTTATCCATTTGTTCAATAGTCTCATATCTAGATGCACCATCTAGATCGGCTTAGGGGCCACTACTGAGAAGGCTTGGTCACCTCTGGACACAAGACTGGATTTAGGAACAGACAAAAGGAGCTGGTCTGCAGACCCCAGAGCTGTGGGAGAACAGTAAAGCTGCAGCAGCTTTGATAAAGACTTTGGAGTTTGGTGAATTTAGACACTTAAGCCTGGTTCACATGGCTGGGTAATTAGGCCGATTTTAACCCCAATTCTCCCCTTCTGACAATCATAAGGACGCTCCGATTATCGTAAGATGATCTTATCAGATAGTCCTGCCGTGTGTGGTGTGTTACCGCTGCTCTTGTCTGCTCGGATGTGTGGGCTCTCTCAGGTTTGGAAAATTGGCCGACAATTTTAAAATCTTGCCGTGTGAACCAGGCATTATACACAATCAGCAAAATTCATTGATTTGAAAAGGTGGTATGCTCCAAAGCCCCCTGAAATCACTTTTGAATTATTATTTTTCTATTATTGCCTCATTGGTAAATTCCAAAATGTGAAAACTGGATCAAAAAAGTTGCAGAAGTTACCTCAGAGGCCTCCCACAATGTCGGCCTATTGTATACACAACAATTAACATCATCATAAAAACATAATGTTCTCTAAATATAGTTGTGTGTACAGTATGTATCTCTGCGGAGCTCCCGTCCTCTTTAACCCTCGGCCCACTTCCTCGTCCTCTCTTCTCTCCATTCTCAGTCGGATCATTGATTTGTGCAGATCCAGCCTTTCCTCTGCGCAGCTTTAGCGTGTCCTCCTTACTCCTTTCATGTCTTCTATCCGCCGTTCACTCTCCCCGAGTTCTGTTTCATTACCAAAGGCTCCGGTCGGCTCCTGTCTGACCACTCTAAGCACTGTGGGGGTGTCCAAGGGCTAAAAGCTCTGTACATTGGTAAGGCGGTGGGTGTGTGTAGGTTAAACTGGCTTCATGGGAGATTTGGGAATACGGGGAAGGGCATTATGCAACTGTATCAGTTCTTGTATGTACTGATTTTAACCAGAGTTAGTGTAGCAGTAACGTCATATGTCATAGGCAATTAAGTCCAACAGTCCAGCTTTATGGGCCAAGGAATAATCTACAATATTTACCCTACAGAGATACGTTTTATATAGATCCAAGCACATGCTAATTACAATACAATACAATACAAATTTTGTGCCTCTCAAATGCAAAAGACTTTCTCAATTCCTGCCTCATCCTCATCGACTAAAACGTCTGTAGGTGCTACTGAATTGGAGATTTCATTGCAAGAGGGAAATAAAAAATTTGGAGAAAAGGCCGATGACTTCTTCCAAAAAGGAAATGACCATATATGGATTTCAGCGTCTTGTTGGTCGCTTTACACACGCAACGTGGATACCAAACATGTCAATATTTGTGAATGGATACTAGTGAGAAACAGGGCTGGAGTGCAGTGATGGTGTAGTCCTGATAAAGTCCGCTGTACAACCTGACAAAACATCATAAAATAACCATCGTAAAGGGTGGGTTTGGTCTGTTTTTTAATTGTTTTGAACAACTTTCAAACAAAAAATACAGTATAAACAAAACACATATAACTTATAAGATTTATGGAATATTAGGTGGAAAATCCATTGATTTTCAGGATTAAAATGCCAGTGACACAGGGTTGGAAAAGAATGTGTGTGGGACATGTCATTGGTCCGACGTCCGATTATTCCGAAAATATACCATTGAATAGAGATGCCATTAGTCCGACATCCCTTCAGTCAGAAAAAAACAGGACCATTGGTCCGATCATACACAGCGGAGATGTGCTCGGAGTTTACGCACGCACCCTATGCCTGCTCAAAGTCCGCTGAAGAGAATAGCTCTTTCACATTTACATCTTAAACTAATCCAAAATAACTATAAACTTAAACTTAAGGTTAGAGGAGTTTACTGAAAGTATCTTATTGAGATTCATTGAGGAATGTCGTGAAAAAGAAGCTGCATTAAGCGGACGAACGGGATGTCGGACCAATGGTCCTGTTTTTTCTGAAGAAAGGGATCGGACTACTGCATCTCTACTCAATAGTACATTTTCGGAATAATAGGTCGTCGGACCAATGGGCTGACCCCGTGTGTCTGCTATACAGTTGTGGCCAAAAGTTTACCTGCCCTTTTTAAATTTATTAATCTATCTATTAATCTTTTTACTATTTTTTACAGAATGATAACACAAAAATATTTTTTCCACTCATGGTTAGTGGTTGTGCAAAGCCATTTATGGTCAAAGAACTGAGTTTACTCTTTTTGAAATCATAATGAAACAGAAACTACTCAAATGTCCCTGATCTAACATTTACATGACCTTCAACAACTGCCAGGAAAATTGTTCAGGAGCAAAAGAAAAAGTCAGCTGAAATACAGGACCCTCTGACAAAATGTCTGTTTGTTTCAAGATGCACAATATGCAAACATTTGATCAGGGACATTTGGCTAGATTCTAGTAAGAGAAAACATAAACAAACAGGTTTTTTAGTCAATAAATGGCTTCATGCAACCACTGACCATGAGTGAGGCTTTTGATTTATCATTCATATTCTATGAAGTTTACATACCCTGACAGTAAACTTTTGAGCACAACTGTATTACTTAAGGTTAACGAAAGGTACTTTATTGTACCCGAAGATAAATGTTTCTTCAGCTTGGGGCAGTAGACAAACCCAGGAACATTGCCCATGTCCATACACTGCATCATTCTGCACAATTTGGCTGTGCCTCATAATTCGCTTAGCATTTTTCCGTCCAAAAGAATGCCAACAATATAGATTTTTTGAGCGCTTTTGTAACATCGCCTCCCAATCCTAAAACGCGCCCCACCTACATAAAGACATGATGGACAGGCAGCCTTTATACACAGGTTGTCCAAGGTCTCACAATATTTTTCTCCCACATCTATTTTGGGACGTGCCAGTTTCTATTTATTTGCATATTCACGGATATTTTGCAGATATTTTCAAGAGCGAGCATAACACTCCATCAAAGCACCAAAATCAATATTGGCGAGGCTTGCGTTGGAGCTAAAAAATACACACAAAAAAAAACAAAAACCCAACAACGTGTAGCCCACATAATCAGCCGCAGCAGCCAAGAATGCTTCACAATTACCCGCGAGTATTTTACAGTAATCAATGTACAAGTCTGGATTGTTAATTAATTCTCCTCAGCAATTAACTCCCCCATTCACAAAACACCCACCGAAAAGGACCTTTCTTTGACTAGTTAAACTTATTGCCGAAATCTAGCGGGCTCATTAGCACTCTTGGCTCAAAACAAATGCGATACGAGTGGTTGGGGAATTTGATATCTCGAGGTGCGCTTCTTGGGAACGGATGGGTTTTCTTTATTTCGTTATTTTTTCCGCAGTAAAATGGGTCAAGCGCGGCGTTTAGTTAGCGGAGATCGCCCACCTCTCTCCTCCCACCCTCCATATGGGCGCATGCATATTCATAAAGCAGCCGGACAGGTATAACGACAAAAATGGGAATAAGATTTTGTTGAATTTTGGCCTAGATCGGAGAGACCGCTCGGAAAGGTGCCGCTGTGGGAGAACGGTGGACCCAGTGACGGCTGTGCAGAAGCCGAGCAAACCAAGAAGTGAAAAAAGTACAAATTATAGATACTTTTACTTTACTTAAGTGCATTTTATGATGATTGCTTTTACTTCACGACGTTTTAGAGCCTGTATCTGTACTTTCTGCTCCACTACATTTTTAAAACTGGGTTCAAAGTATTTTATTTTCCAAGTGACAGCTCTACAACAAACTGGTTTAGTCCCAGTTTAGTCCTGGTTTAAATGGGGCCCTTATGGAGCATCATAGTCCCGCCCACCAGCTGGTCTGTACAAGCACGCTCCTCGGTGCCGGAAGTAATAATCCCATTGAAAAATTGCATAGACATTTCGAAAAAAAAATCAATGATAGCAGCTAATCACCTCCGTGGAGACTTATGGGCATAAAACACACAATAATAAATAAAAATTGTATATAAAACTTTATAAACCAAAAAGTTATTAAATATTTCACCCTGCTTTCAAGTATTGGGTATTTTCTTGCTGGTGGGCGGGGCTATGATGCTCCATAGAGGTGTATTAAATGAGGTAAAAAAAAAACAACTTTGACATCCAATGATTACAATAACACAAATCTGGTTAAGATATTTGTAATCCATGTTTAAAATTGTACACTTCATGGACACCCTGTATATTTGCCCTCATTTGAGTAACTCATTTCAAGAAATCTGCCAGTTAACTGCAAGTTAAGTGTGAAAAACTTACTCCACTGGTAGATTTCTTGAAATTGGTAATATTTTAAGAATGTTTTTCTTATTTCTACATCACTTTTTGCAGCGTATGCGTCTAACCCTGTTATAATTTTGCTAGGCTTCTTTTAATTAATTTTGACAAAGCGACTAAACCCAGAGGTCTGTACCCTTTTGGATCCAAACTTCTGAAAATTCTTCACAAAAATACTAAATTCAAATCTGTTATTCCAATTAATTTCCAATGTATATGTTGCTGACCATATGAGAACCAAGACTAAGCTGTTTGTGTAGGTTCTCAGTCGTACAGGAGTTGTCCATCGTAGGCAAAAATTCTTCAGTCTTCATCTGTACTGTGTAGCTACAGGGTACAGATGAAGACTGAAGAATTTTTGCCTACAAGACTAAACTGGTATAAAATCAGGTTTAAATAAGGGCTCAAGTCAAAACCAGGACTAACCCCCCTCCACCCATCAACCTAAAACTTTCACCATCTATAACCTCTTAATTCTCGGTTCCATGTTGACTTCAAACTATCATTTTCGAATCTCTCTGACATCCACCGTTCTCTCGAATAGGACAGTTCAGGGAAAACAATCATCTTGCAGTGCATTCGACGGCGGGCCATAAATGATCTGCGCAATTACCGTGTTATTGTGGCGCGCGAGAGCAAACAGAATTACAGTCAGATTCTGCGGTGATTGGGGTGTCACCCTCGTGTTCCCGTGAAGCGCCCCTGATTGATCCTCGCTCGCACGTTCTCAATCACTCAACTCTGTCCTCACATCTCTGACTGCGTCTCCAACGGATAATGGATTTGGTGCTACGGCGGGTGGTTTAGCGAACTATGATGCATCTCGCAAGCCCAGTGTACATGTTTTGGTTTGTCTGTCCTGGTGAGGAGGACGGGCTTTTATTGGGATATTTTCCGCTGATTGGATCAAGGGCATTTTGTTTTAGCCAATTACAACCAGGTCTCAAAACTTAGCTAAACAACAAAGCACTATGGCAATTAAAGATAAACATATTTTTAGGGATGCACTGACTATCGAGTTGATATCACCTGCTTGTACTCATACTCATTAATGAGGTTCCGATACCAAGAGACCGATGCCATTTCACATACGCCGCATCTTTGAGCTCCACACAGACCTGACTTTATTACAGACTCAATCCTTAAATCACAGTTTGTGCTGAATTTAACCAGTGCTAAATTAAATGTTGACTTCAGTGGTGCGTCTGCAAGAAGAGCATGTTAATGTTGCTAACCCGCTGCGATTCTTAGCATATATGCTTAGGGAATACATGCATCTGTAAAGCAAACCCAGCGAATAAAAAGGGCTCAAGAAGAGCTTTTAAAAGACGTATAGCATGTCCATATTGACCAATAATTGGCTGCTGCTGGAGCTCAAAATATCCAATATGCTAACTTAGCAACTTAGCACTAGCTTGCAAAAACAACCAAATCTATTCTAGCGCTAGCCATAGTGAGGCTACTGCAACAACATGAGGCCAGTCTAGTTAAAATACAACACAGGCAGTGTGTAGGCTACATTGTGGACATACATATTTCCTATAATTTCCATCTTAAATTAACAAAGAGAGGCCCCAAAAAAGGGGGAAAGGGAATCTTATTTGTATAGCGCTTTTCATATGACATAGTCACACCCAAAGCACTTCACACATGAAAGGGAGGGGGCTCATTCACTCCCTGCTGATGGTGGTAAGCTACTTTTGCAGCCACAGTTTCCCCTGGGGCAGACTGACAGAAGCGAGGCTGCTCACATCTGCGCCAACGTTCCCTCCGAGTGTCTTGCCCAAGAACACAACGACAGTCTGCACCTGCAGGAGCCGGGATTCGAACCCCCGACCTTCCGATCATGAGACGACCCGCTCTACCACCTGCGCCACTGTCGCCCAAAAAAACACATCAAACATGCTTATTACAAATAGTATATTCAATAAAATAGCGCTACTTTAAAATTCTGATCAAACTTCTCTATTGATGAGTGACTCCAGTAACTGGAAATGAGAACTAATCACTTTAGCCCAGCTACAAGATGTATGTTTGCCTTGTACTCGTATCAGTACTCGGTATCGGCGAGTACTCAAATCAAAGTACTCGTATCCCCACCATCCCAACGACCAGCAGCTTATGAGATCCATGATTACGGTAAATCTACAGTAAATAATATAACACTAAAGCGTGTGGTCATTCTAAATGGTAAATGGTCAAATTTAAATGGCACTCAAAGCACTTTACATCAAGGAACCACTGAGCCATTCACACTCTCATTCATACAGTACATCAGTGTACGCACACACAGCCAACTTCACACTGCGATGAAGCTAGAAACAATACGCCCAGCACAAGGCCGATAGTTGGATAAATAAATGATCCCTTTGTCACTCACCGACAGCACATGCTACACACGAGCTCCGAACACTGGACTGAACCTTCAAACAGTGACATGTCCTCGTTTTTAGCGACAATCTTTAAATCCATGTTTCACCTTGTAAATTCCACCCACTCACAGCAATCCTGCCACACATATCAGTTTGAGTTTAAGATGGATCTTGGTGAGAATGAAAGATCTGAAATATAAGATGAATATATATTTATATTATATATACAGTATATATAAATGTAAAAACACCAAACCCAAATGACTAACTATCCTCATCATCACAGTATATTCTGTACCAACTGTCCTAACCTGGTCACAAAGCATGTGTGTGTTTGAGTTCATCAGAGTCTATTGAATGAAGCAGCAGGACCCAAAGAAGAGGTTTTTGGGTCTTGGAACCAAAACAAGACAAAGATGATGAACTTTTTCTGGACTGAGATAAAAATAACAATTAAAAGGGGGAAAAAATATCATTATCAGGGTCTGACTACTGGCCTACTGTATGTACAGTATAGATATCATTAAATCATTAGGTATAACCATATTACATTTATGTATCAGCCAAGAGGCTTTTCGTTAAGCCCAACCAAACCTCAAACTCCGCCCATATTTCAGTTCGAAAGTTGTCGTCGATGTGGGTTGGCCTGGAGGACCTCGGGGAATGATCAACGAATGATCCACTCTTCAGATTGCTGTGGTCATGATGTGGAGTTCTTTTTCTATCCCGACTTCCACCGGAGAAAAATCCAAAATGCAGTTCCCAGTTACACTAGAGCAGTTCAAAATACTCTCATCATCATATATACAGTTTATCTGCACACATTTCTTTTTAAAATAATGGTTCTTTATGCCACATTTATGCCAAATTTGAATCGCAAAATGAATAATTTGGACAAAAGTCACCAATTGACCTATTAACCAACTTGAACTGAAACTTACTTTAAGATCTGAAAATACCTTTATAACTTAACATTCTATCTTCTTTTCCATCCTCCTGAACGTCCCCAGTCCATGGTCAGCCGAGAGACCCCATCCCACCCCAAAATACTCTTTGGTCTAAGTCACCAATCGACCTGTTAACCAACTTGAACTGAAACTTACTTTAAGATCCGAAAATACCTTTATAACTTAACATTCTATCTTCTTTTCCATCCTCCTGAACGTCCCCAGTCCACGGTCAGCCGAGGGACCCCATCTGCCCATCACTCTCCCACCCTCCTCCTCCCAACACTTTTACTGGCCTTAAATTAGCCGCTGTCACCGGTAACCATGCCCGGTGTGGTGGCGTTCCAGATGTTCCTGGTCGTTTTGTTTCCGAGGCTGGGGCAGTAAATCTCTCTGCTCGGCGTGGGGGGGAGGATGGCCTCTCCTGCTCCATCTGTCTGTGCACCGCGGGCTGGGGCAGTGGCGAAGAGAGGGGATCTTAGCTCGGAGGTATGGAAGTCTTGTAAAGCGTCGATTACAATCCTGTATGATGTGCTATGCATGTTTTACTTACGTACTTATGAACAACTTCCATAAAGAATGTGAGTACGAGGAGCAAAGCTATAAAACACTAGGCATTTTACTGAATAATTATTTATATTGGATGATCAGAGGCAAGTTGAGGTGTTTTGACCATGGACACAACAAGAGAATATACTGATCCCACACTGATTATCGGATACTAGACAGATCCCTGAAAAAATACAATATACAATATTAAACTGATACATGTTTTTGCACTCACTGTTTAATAAGAAAAACAACTCACCCAGCTCTAATTGAATAATTTTTTGGTCACAACACACACATATTATAATGATAGATGGACTAGGTCTTCAAATGAGCTTCATGTTCCGCATCAAGTCAACTCCGTTCCTCCCCAGTTGAATATAAGGCCCAATGGCCTCACGGTCACCCTACAGCCATGGGCCTAGGTCTGCATAGTTCCGCTGTGGAGCTGCATATTACTCACCAAGCTAATCCTGCTCGTCCGCAGTTGGAAATAAGGCCCAATGGATTGTTTGATGGTTGAATGTATACATGTACAGTATGTATACATGTATGGATGGATGGATTGAAGGATGGATGGATGGACGCTACAATGAGCTTCTATAGTTCTCCAGAGCCTGTCAATCTAAGGCTAAAGCTCAAACTTAATGGTATCTAGAGAACAAAAAACAGTGTGGTTAACAATGTTGAACTCCTAATGCTACCATAGGACAAAACTCTATCTTTATATACAGTATTTAAAAAAATTATATACTTTGGAGCAAGGTCATTTAATTGTTTTTGACATAGGACGTCCCTGTAGGATTTAATTGTAAGAAATCTTTCTGGAGTCGTCCCTAGCCACTAGGGTGGTTTAGACTAGCCTAGTCAACCGTACACACGTCTTTCTGGTCGAAAGAAGGTGGGCTTAAACTGAGGAGGCAAGTCTGGATGTATGTTTGTGTTCAAACCTAGCATGGTTTAGTCCCGGTTTGGTCCTTGATTTGTCCTGGTTCATTGTAAATCGCCCTCCTCTGCTTTAAAGGTAAACTGTTTGACAGTTGCTTTCTTCCAGGTCACAGTTTAATAAAATCCACAGCCAGAGTGTCGGATTTCTTTCATAAACTACTCATTTTACAATATACTCCAAGAGAGTGACAATTATTTAACTGTTACATCCAGAACTTTTAACATGTCCAAACTGTCAAGCCAATTTTCCGCCATCATCCGAGTCTTCATTACTCACACTGCTAAACTTCCATGCAGTCATTCTGGCATGGTTGCATTTGACCCGAATATTCTCTGGACAAACCAACACCTACTTGTGTTCTTGGTTCCAGGCTGGTTCGTGGGTCAGCCTCCTCCTCCTCCTCAGCGCTGCGATCGGAGAGAGATTGAGACTGAAACATTTTTGGCACACACTCTCCTCCACAGTAACGTGCCGGTGGGGCTGTTGGTCATGCCCACTTGTTGCTGTCATCATTTATCAAGATGAAGATATAACGATAGTCTCTATTGTAAACAGGCAACTCGCAAGCAATTATGGAGGGTTTTCTGTTTCCAGTTTTTATTTTTGGTCAAAGCAACTGGCCCAGAGCTCTTCCCACTGCAAAAGCTTGGGATTGTGTTGTCAAACCCGCCTTTTCTGAGGAAGGGGGTATATTTCATGATAATACGCTAATGGGAATTTCAAAATACCAAACAGTTATCCTTATAAGAACATTACTACACTATAGTATTTACCAGTACCTAACAAGTTGTTTTGCCACTCTCTCTCTACTGTTTTCTACAGATTGAATTAATGTATCAGACAAAGACAGTGCTTTCTAGTTCCCTGTAAAATGGAAGATTTTTATGGTAATGTAAAAGTTTTGGGGGGAAAAAACAACACCAAATTGTGAATTCCATTAAGGAGCCATTTATTATTATTTTTTTTTCCCTTTTTCTAGTTTTGAGGAATTTATTGTTAATATCCTGAATTGATTATGTGTAAAATCAGTTCAATAACTCGGTAAAGTTTTCCTTTATTTCACATCCTCCACTCAAAGCAACTGTAGTCTGTAGTTTCTCATGGTTGTGGTTGCGTGAAGCCATTTATTGTCAAAAAACCTGTTTGTTCATAACCTGGCATGTGCCAGATGTGTAGCACTCTGATTTCAGTTCTATACATTATCAATCTGGGATGGCTCTCGTTCAATCCGCTCGTGAAAGGCAGGGGCCGTTACACCAATATGAATCCAGTCAGGAGAAAACACAAACGTCTCTTTGCTCCCTTTTCAAAGCAGAAATAGTAGCATTTCAGACAAAACGTAAGTCCCGCCTTAAACCCCAATGCAGGCACGCCATTGGCTGTACTGTAGCTGAGCCGAGCGTTCATTTGCTCTACTGCGTGTGATTGGAGTCTTTCAAGATGTATTTTCCAGAGTTTGTGAAATCACAAATCTCGCGGGAATACATCTTGCAAAGCAAGGTTAGTTTGTTTATGCTTTTAAGATAAAATAAGATAAGATAGTTTTTATTGATCTCACAATGGAGAAATTTACTTGTCACAACAGCTCTTAGGACAGGATCACACAGGGGGGTGCACAAAGTCAGGAAAAGTGTCATCAGAGAAGCAAAACAACAGGTAATAGTAATAATAGTAATAATAATAATAATAATAATAAAATAAAGAATAAAGATAGTTATATATAGTTAAGTTATAAAGGTATTTTCAATCAGAAACTAGCCAAATGTCCCTGATCAAAAGTTTACATATTGCGCATCTTAAAGCAAACATTTTTTACAGAGTCCAAATTTACAGAGTCCTGTATTTCAGCTGAAGTGAGTTTTTCTTCGCTCCTGAACAATTTTCCTGGCAGTTGTTGAAGGTTGTGTAAACGTTAGATCAGGGACATTTGAATAGTTTCTAGTTTCTGTTTCATTATGATTTCAAAAGAGTAAATTCAGTTC
>OMNZ01082952.1:3445-15881 GCA_900303255.1 Lesueurigobius sanzi
TATTTTCACAATCAGAGGATCCCCGTAATGTTAAACGCACTGTAACCAATTCTCCAACCAACCCGAAGCTACCCAAAATAAATCACAGCACCACCAGGGGCGGATCAAACCGCGAGGACAATTACATGCACTTGTTCACAACAACCCGAAAACTCAAGGCACAGCAAAACACTGCACTGCAAACCAAATCACCCCAGAACATGCTTAAGATCGGGTAGTGTACTGGCGGGTTACAGGCGAGTACTAACGGGGAAGTGACAAAACAAAAACGTACAAAACAAAAATATGAAAACTGAGCTAGTCCACCTGTACAGACCCTCCCAGAGCGGACTAACTCAAAACAAAAACTACCAAAGACTCTTTGGTCCCTGCTCTGTGTAAGATAATATTGTATGTTATTCTCTGGCTGACTCCCATGACTGAGGAGAGTACTGCTACAGGATAAGGTATAATAGCGCCAAACTTGTGGTGGGATGTTGTAATTGCACCATAGCAATGTCCTTGATCACAGCACTGAAGTTGTGCTGCCGTGAGCAGGCAGGGTATGAAGTTAACTCTTTGGGGCCCCCTGCCAATTTGGTGGCCCCAAGCAGCTGCCTGGTAAGGGACGCCTCTGCATACCGCCTTTGCTCTGCCCGATCCTGTCAGTTCTCGGAAGCTAAGCAGGGTAGGGCCCGGTCAGTACCTGGTGAACATAGTGTGAGTGCTTGAAAGGAGTGAATGAATAATGCCATATAAAGTGTCTTAGTGTCCAGAAAAGAGCTATAAACCAATGCATTATTATCTCAGTGGTGGCTGGTGTTATTGCATTTTGGCTTAGTTTTGTTTGCACGCTTTGGCTTGTTTTCTTGTGTTTCAGTAGGCTATACAGTATGTGTTTTTATATTTGTGTGTGACTAGGAGTCTTGTTATTCATTTATCTGAATAGTCTACTTTATATTGATGGGAACTTTCTTGCTAAACAAACTAAAACAAATGAGAAACCGTGACATCTTCCTGACACTAGCATTTCCTTTTTCCTGATGGTGTAAACACATTTGTATTTCCATGATTCAGAGCACATTACTTTAATTAAACCTAATGTTAGCAATCTCTGGTCTTAGCAGTATCGCACAAGATAACAGCACTAAGCTAGAAGAGTGATTTCAGACAAGCGGAAAACAAAAGCTTTAAGACCATTAACCAGCGGGACTTTATACCTCCCACGCATTTTGGAATAAAGTTTTAGAGAAGCCAAGTGTCTTACTTTTAATCCATTATTATCAACTGGCGTTATTGTAAAACAGAATCATTGGCTCGTCTTGTTTGCCATTGCTCACTGCAGCCTCTTGCCAGTGAAACAAACAATGACATTGTTTCTGGGAGAGCAGGGAAAATGTTCTAGTCATCACCCCAAATTCAGACATCTGCTGAAAACACACAACACAATCTGTGGCGAGGCCGGGTTCCACTGGTGGTACAACTTTCTCAAATTAGGATGCTTTCAGGACAGCAAACATGAAATGGATGATTTGGTCAGATTTAGTGTTGGGTTAAATGCCTAAAGGGTGAATTTTAAGGGTAATCATATCATAGCAACTCAAAGCACATTGGCTACGATTACATGGTCCGAGGCTTAACTGGATTAATCAGATAACCCAATAATCAGTTCTGATGTCTTTACTGTACATTCACTTCAGAAATGTGATCATCCAAAACTCTGGGTGTGCAAGGTGGAAGGGAGTCTGCTCAGCCTCCCATCAGTCGGCTCCACCTGCAGAACCAGGCGGAGCCGATTGAAACTGATTGATGAGGAATGCTGTTTGAACTACCATCTGAAACTTCACCTCCCTGTCATTGACAATGTCTGGTGTGATTCTCTCCCCCTCTCAGGGTTAGAGAGTGCACCCGGTGGATGCACGCTGTGGTTATTCTTCTGCCCAGGTGAAGGGGCAGAGGAATAACCACAGCCTGGAGCAGAGGCAGCTGTGGCTGTAGCCATGTGGAAAAGGCATCTATGCCATAAAAGCGCTATTACACTTTTGTGCAAAGTGTAAAGATTGCAGATTTTTGGTCTGCATGTAAATGTTGACAGTCATTTGGCTTGTTGCCGTGCTGGAATGTCATCTGCATAATCTATTGTAGCCACAGAGGCCAGTAGCATGATGCCAATCTGCATCATCAACCCCTCTGACCACCACGGACACAACTTTGGATCTATGGACAACCATTCCAACAAACTAGGCTTATTCCCGTTCATGTTCTGCAGCTTTGTTCCCAAAATTACAAAACTAAATCTATTCATCTCGTTTTGAACTTTGATTTTGATAGTAGTTTACGGTGATTCTTGGGAAATTAAACATTTTCTGTGGTAGAACGCTGCACGAATGAAAAAAGGAGCACAGACAAAAAAAAATCTGTTATATGTAATTTATTAAACCGAGCAGAATACACCGCACCAACCACTACCCCAATGGGAACATCCATACTTACATACTTATTACTTATGTATAAAACATGAACAGAGATTAGGCATCTTGAAAGAAAGAGTCTAGGTCCTCCATCTCTGGGGCATCTTTGGCAGGGACCTCTTGAACTGCCGGTTGAGGCTTGGTTTTCTGGGGAGTGTCCATCTCTCGAGTGATGTCCTTGCCCCCTCCGCCCAGCAGTCTCTGGCTCTCGATGAAGTACTGGTTGGGGTGATTGAGGGAGAAGTTGGCATCTTCGACCTAGATAAAAGAAAAAGGGAATTGTAACTGCAGCATGACCTTGGAAATCATGCAAATGGCAAGCAATGATCAAGTATCCTGTGAAGACTTTATGTTATTCTTTATAATTGTCTGGGCCTGCCTTTTGATGTAAAGTAAGCAACATGAAATAATGACATCATTTTTAAAGTCCTGTTGCTGATCTCGCAGGATTACGTGTGGAACTTTGAGACCGGCTTCCCTTCGCACAGGAAATGAGTGGCTTTCAGGTCCAATCAGGAGTAGGGCTGCACAATATATCGCAAAAAATATTGTATGCACTATCCGTCCTCCATCTGACGGAGATTCTTACATTTTTTGCCAACACTCTTTAAAACCAAACATGCATGGAACTTAAAAAGGTGCAGAAGTTCAGTTTTAGTTATAACTTTACCAATTCAGTTAATTTTTTGGCTTGACTTGGTTCTGATTTAGCGTTTTTGGAGTCTTTTTTTGACACAATTTGCCGAAAAAGAAATTACCCTAATCAGGAGGACTTAAAGTACCTTACTTTGCATGGACAATAATGATTAATTAAAAATATCTTAATGTACATTGCAATATACCGTTCCATCTTTCTTGCTTGTTTTCTTTTTCACTACGCCACTTCTACAATCAGATGCCCTTCCAGACAAAGCTTTCCCTGTATCTGGGCTTGAAGTAGCCGGATGAGTTTGTATCTGGAGTTACCATAATGTGGAGCTTTTTTGTTTGTCAGAGACTTTGGCCTCAAGCGCAGTAACATCTAAAGGGTAAAATTGATCTTGAAGTACCACGGGAATCACTGTAATAAATTCATCAAAGTCAATAGCCATCGCCCTTCACTTTTCACTTTATTTTAATGTCTTTTCATGTTCAGTTTGCACATTATATGCCTTCATACATAGCATCATTTTTACACCAAAAGGAACAGAGAAAATAAATAAGCCCACATCTTTGCTGCAATTCCTCATTTTACTTTAATTGACGAGACAGGATTTACAATCTAATAAAATGGCCCAAAGCTAGCAATTATTACCAGTAACGTGGCTGTAACATGGGCATTATTGCGGCTCTCAGGGGCACATTAGCGGGTTGAATTCTAGCAAACATTCCATTAGGTGGCAATGAGAGAGATGGAATGGCCTTTCAGAAAATCAAAATGTCAGAATCACTCACCATGAGTAAAAACGTAGAATTAATTTCAAATTAGAACTTCAGCTTTTCCGGTGACCTTTACGCTGTTCCGAACAATATTTATGCAGTTGTGATTTATTTCTTATATATTATTGAATAAACTGAGGCTTTACAAATTACTGTCGAGCCTTTACAAATCCAGAAAGCTAAAGGTTTGTGCAGGTGTTGGCGTCTTACATAAAAATTAAACCTATCCCTCAAAAAGTATCATTGGTGTTTGAATCATCATACAATACAAGACAATTTATTTGAGTAGAAGTGAAATATAGTTTTGTGTACCGTATTTCCGGACTATAAGTCGCACCAGCCAAAAAATGCATAATGACATTTATTTTACAAAAAGAAGAGACATTTCCTCTTGAAAGGAAAGTTATAACAATAACAATAGAGAACAGGCTGAATGGGTGTATGGTATGCTAACGTAATAAATTGATGGTTATTCAGCTACACGAAGCATAAACAACAAACTGAATAGGTGTATGGTATGTTAACGTAACATACTAATAAATATACAAGTCACACCTGAGTATAAGTCGCAGGACCAGCCAAACTATGAGAAAAAGTGTGACTTATAGTCCGGAAAATACAATAGTTATTTAAAAAAAATATATCTTACATATACCTACATTTTAACAGTATATTAACTGCATTCTTGTGATACAAGTCTATTCATTTAGATATAGGCAGTCTCCGTTACAAAGAACTGGTAACGGCAGATTATAGCTCTCCTCCTGTTGCTGCAGTCGATGCAAATTCATTCATTTTACACCCGACTGCTGAGCAGAGCTGAGCAACAGACACAGAAACCTGTGTCACCTTTCATTCACTGCTCCAGCTCCTGCTGTTCATTTTTATGTAATAAAACAAGGCAAAGCTCTTTGAAAGCTGTAGTATCTGAATCTCAACATGTGTAGCTTCAGGAACTGCCTTCATGACCAGCCGTGACCCAAAGTCTTCATTTTCCTTCTGTAAAATTGACTGTTTAGACCCTGTTAGAATATATAACCCTGTCATAAGATGCAAACAATACTATTTTCTACAAGAGATCCGTTGATGCAAGCATGGATCATACACTCAATGCCATAATAATTTGTCAACAGTCACTTCGGGGAAAATCGTACTTCAGAACTCCTGAAATACAATGATGTAACTTTGAAGAAAGATTTGGAAATGTTCATCTGTATGAGTGTTATAAAGGAAATGCAGGTGATGTCACACAAGAGCCTAGCACCTACATGGCAACAGCAGCCAAATTAGTGCCAAAGTGTACATTGGTTTTGACACTCGGCCCTTGTATAGAATGGAGTTTAGTTGCCATTTTGGAAAAGTTCCCTCACTAAAATATTCAAGATTTTCCACTGATGTCTTCTAATGTGTTTGTTTCATCGCTGCAGAGCAAAAGTTACGACCACCATTTCTCTGAAGTTGCCGAATGTTTGGGCTCGCTAAAGTCATTCATGCTTGGCCCATACTTATAATTATGAAAATGTGATTAGGAACACCGCGATAATCTTATCATAAGCATATCTTGGTGCCGAGATGACCTGAATGAGGCGCTTATAGCCACAAGCAAATGTTTTTTTCCCCAGCATTTCCAAATGAGGACCTTGTGTGAGTGGAAGGGGATGATGACTCAAGCAGCAGACTAAAACAGATTAAATTAAAGCAGTGTCCACGGGGGGAAAACACATCTAAATGCAATCACAAGGCTATAAAATTAAACAGCTGTGGCAGGCACCTAATGATGGATGTGATGACAGATAAAGGCCACATCTGACACAGGTAAAAGGCTGCATAATACTATTTATACTAGTTAGCAGAGTAATCTTACTTCTATGTCAAATGTACATACGAAGCAAGTTAAAATGTCCTTCCCATTTTCTAAGTATTCGTACTTACATTGTGTGTCAGCTCAAAGTACTTCTGGCAGGCGAGCTGATAATGCATCCCTTTAACCAGCTCAAGAATCTGTGGAGAAAAGATGAATAAAAGAGAAATGTATTATTAATGCATTGTGTACTTCTCTTAAGCGTATCTCAACGGCCTGGACACTAGTTCGCGAAGTCTCCAGGGAGTTGCGGGAGACCTGTTGGAGACTTTTTCCAAGTCTCCAACAGGTCTTGGAGAGGTCTCAATTCAGTTGAGACTTTGCGGAGACTTATTTTGAACATGACGAGGGAGACGTGTCAACGAGGTCTCTGAGAAGTGTGAGAAGTCGCAGAGACTTCGCCGCAACTGAATTGAGACCTCCCTGAGACCTGATGAAGAATTGGAAAACTAGTGTCCTAAAAATTCAAACATTTCCCGCAACTCCCTGGAGACCTCCTGGAGACTAGGAGACTCCGCAGAGACTCAAATCTACCCCAGGTTTTTGAATTAGTCTCAATGGGAGGTGAGATAGGCCCTTTAGTCTCTGAGTCTCTGGGAAGTCCCTGCCGCTGGGATACCGCCTTTAAGTAACAGGATTCAGTTCCGCAGTGTAACTTTCAACATTTCTTTACTGTTGGAATCTTTTATTCTTTTCCAATTCTCGAAGATAAAAGGACAGAGATTTTAAATGTTACAGCGTTATGTGTGGCTTTCTACACAACGCCAGCACAACAGCCTTGTTACTGTAAACTTTCAGCAAACAACCTTCTGAAAAACGGATTGTTCACTCAGAGAAACATTTTCCAGAGTGCGGCGTACACGCGTATCCTCATTATTTCATATCTTCCTGAAGGCAGCCTGCAGCACTGACTTGCCACCAGCAACCCCTCGACACCGCGCTCGGCTTTTCACACTCACTGCATCTCTTTACTGCATGTGTCTATTTAACTCATTATAAAAGGAGTCTTCAGGGCTAAATGTAGGCCTTTTGTGTCTCCTAGTATTACACACTTGAGTTTACGCTCTATTGGACCTTTAAAACCAGATCCGGCAGACGCTGGAGCATAATTTGATGACGGTAACACTTAAGTAGAAGTAAATTCCAACAATAGCTTGGAATTGTAAAATGGGTTAGTTAAATTAAATGTTATTGCTCGAGACCCACACCTGACTGATTCCACTGGGCGACACCTTGTAAAACTGCAGCTTCTGTTTCAGCAGGTCAGGATCACTGTGGCGAAACGGACAGCCTGCAAGACACCAAAACAAACTCGACTGCTCAATTGCAATAGTTCTTAAACAGGAAAATAAAATGTAAATGTGTTGTGTTAGATCGATCCTAGAATCTGATATCAAATTACTCTATGGGTAATCCACTGTGAATAAATGACTTTATTTTGGCTGCTTTCATCCATCGCATCATATTTACAGTTTTTGTATGCATGAGTAAGAAGGGTATGCAAGACATGACATTATCCAATCAGAAAGCAGACTAACCCCACACTTAAAGTTGCCAGATCCTAAAATCAGTTTGGAAAAGAACATAAAGAGGCTCTCTCCTGCTTCCACAATGCCAGCATACCACCACAATCACATCCGCAGCCTCCAGCAGTTACAGTTCAGTGACTAAACTCTGTAGTACCTCTCTTTCAAATGATTAATGGCATATTGTGAAATTTGAGCTCATGTCTTTATATACAGCTTAAGGCTATATCTACGTATTGTATTTTCTATGAAGTCATAATAATTATTAGTGAACATTGGTCATTTATCAGTCATAACTTTTATATGTAGCTGTCTTCACAAATGCGCTGAGTGGCTTTACTGTAAGCAGCAGCAGGAGCACACACTTCTGCATAAAGCCTCCTCTGCTCACACTGTAATCTCATTTATAGATCATTAATAATAGGCAGTGTCTTTGTTAAATCAGGTGGAACATGCCCATAAAATAGCATTTTCTATTTTTTAGCAATACTCTCAACCTAGGTTAATAAATGACCCCTAAGAGCATATCCTTTACCTTTACTGTAATTTATTTGTGCTGAGAGAGTTGGCATTGACATTCATGCCAGTCTGTATTAATGGGATCTATAATCACCAGACCAAATGCCAATTATTGCCTCAGTTTTTACTGATCAGTATAGGGTCCTTGTCTCTTAACTTCAGAAGCAAAAAGTGTCTTTTCTCATATCTATTCATCTTATCTTTAGACTATGGTGGAGAAAATTAGAGCATGAGGGGCCACCCATAGTCTCCTTCTATTGATGGGAAACACTGATGTATCCAACCCTTCATACACCAACGCACTACAAACAGCCAACACTACACAATTACTCAACCAGTGCTTTGAGTACCTGCTCAACCTAGGACAGGTATTCAAAGCACTAGCCAAGGTGAGTGAAGTGTCTTGCGCAAGGATACAATGACGGTGCATCCCGCTCTTCCATCTGCACCACTGTTGCCCTTTTGAATGTTGTGACGTCACATGAAAACAATTTTTACTGTTTTGTATGAATTTCCAACACAAATGCATGTTAATAGCCACTTTGCTGAAAGGCAGCCTTTGACCCACCGTGATAATCTCCTTGGCTGGGCGGGTTGGCCAGGATCACCTTCATGCAGCTGTAGGGAGTGTAGTCCGCTCGCCTGCCTTCCTTACCAAACATGTGGCGGATGCTATAGGCGTATTGTTTGTCAAACTATACAAAGGGAGAGAGGCAGAAAGCATTAGCGAGGATGAGCGTATAAGGAGGACAAGGTTGGGGTGAAAAGAGACATAGCCATACATCATTTCTGCACTGACAGGGTGTTTCCTCAGTGAAATATGGAGCTATTAGAGGAATCCTGCTGTATAGGTGTCACCACACTTGAGAAAGCTGAATTATGAATGCTGTAACACGCCAAACTTTCTTGTTCACTGATTTTGGTACTGGTCAGACACGGTGAGCTGACACAATACTTTGTAGGACTGCATTTCAAGCCAACTTTGGCCTTAGTGGCCGAGTTCCCTCTCAACAACTACAGACCAAGTCTACATTTAAGAAAAAATACTACATGATCAAGTTCACAATACTGAATCTGTTTGTGTCTGTACGTTTGCAGTATGAGTTACAGATTTTATATTTACATACAAAACGGTTTGTTCAAGCCTAAAATAAAGTCCAATGGGTAAATGTTAAATGTTTGGACTGTGAAAGCAGCAGCAGAGTACCTTGACCAGAGCCATCATCGCACATAAACCGTGTCATAAAACCTCTGAACCCCTAAATGGTACGAGCAGCAGTGGCAATTTCAAAAAGGCATCACATTTTCTTTAAGTACCATATGTCAAATATTAATTATATGAAGCCATTGAGTTTAGAGGCCGTTTCTAGATTTAAGACCCTCCTATTCTGTTAACCAATTCTTCAGGTCCACTTTAGGCTAGCATATCTTTATTCTAATGTGAAATCGTTTGCATATAAAAGGATCCTGGGTGGTTAGAATGGCCAAAGGCTTCGACGTGAGATAGCCATCAACTCTTACTTACTGAGAATATAAAAAGAATTTAGTCTGACTTTTCTTTAGCACATTATGAATCCGTCTGACCTCCAAAAACGGCAAAGAGAAGGCCTCAAGCTACTAAACTAGTTTCATCTTGTTCCACTCATTTCTTACCGATTTGAATGGCTGCAACTCCTAAATAGAATAATTCCTTCCCTACGAAGTGCAGTGGATATAATCCTGGCATACACTGTTACTAAATAAAGCAATCCAGAAAATCGCAAAAGAAACTCTAAGGCAAAGGCACAAATACAGGCTTAAAGTAGGAGTGCTTTATTTCTTAAGCTTGTGGGGGTACACCATACTAGCATCCCCCCACTCACTCAGGGGCAAATTCACAAAAAGCTGCAGCGATGGAAAACAGAAATGATACACAATCAAAGAAACCACAGTGTGTGTGTGTGTGTGTGTGTGTGTGTGTGTGTGTGTGTGTGTGTGTGTGTGTGTGTGTGTGTGTGTGTGTGTGTGTGTGTGTGTGTGTTCATCTGAAGACGACACACCATCGTTTGTGATGGTAGCTCCTTCTTAAATTTAGTAATAAAATATTTCCACTCCATCAGCAACACATGCCTTTTCACACAGAGGATTATGGGAGCGCATTGAATTAGTAAATTGAGGGAACTAAACACTAAAACTAGAAATTAGCCTTTCTCAAAAGAAATTATGGGCTATAACATACTGTGAGGGTCCAAAATATGAAGGGTGGAAGTAACAAAAATTATTTGATAAAAGGCCATGTGAATTTGATAAAAACTGACACATGTAAAATGATTCCTATTGATTAAAAACAAGCATTTTGATAAAAAGTTTTTCATCAAGTCACAGATGGTTTCATCAAATCAGTTGTTTTCATCAGTTCAAGTCGTCTTTATCAAATCACAGCTGCATTTATCGCTCGAGCGTCGTACATTAATGGGTGGAAGTAATTATTTGATAAAATTTCATGTGAATTCCAAATGTGATAAAAGTACATCCGATATAAAAACTGATAATAGAAAAAGTTTACTTTTATCAATTCACAAATGGTTTTATCAAGTCACAGTTGTTTTATCAGTTCAAGTCAGCTTTATCAAATCAAACCTGCGTAAATCAAATCGCTCCCAGACTATTTTTTAATGAGCACCAGTCATACAAGTATATCCACCAGGGGGCGCACTGCTCATGAAGGTCTTCCAACTACAACATGCCAGGTGCTTATACTGGAAGCAACAAAAATAGTCGGAGCGATTTGATTAAAGCAGCGGCCATTTGAAAAAGCAGACTTGAACTGATAAAACAACTGTCTGATTTGATGAAACCATCTGTGAATTGATAAAAAACTTTTATCTCGTACTGTTTTTAATCAGTACGAGTCATTTTACATGGGTCAGTTTTTATCAAATTCAAATGCCCTTTTATCAAATATTTTTTGTTACTTCCACCCTTCATACCAAAAGGGTATAGAAATAATAATAATAATCACAATTATTTTAACCATAGCTGGAGCAAGGAAACTGGGCATGCATCAAAAACATCGCAAAGTCAGCTTTAGTGGTTCATTCATTGTTCTTTCTTGCTAGTTTCAGTTTTGTAATTGTTGGGGGTGCTTTTAGACTAATTACAAGGGCCAAGGTGCAGATTTAGTGGAGCACACAGAATAAAATTGACTGTATTTTTTCATTCATTTAAAATGATGGCTTTGACATGGCGCTGATCAACGACCTTTAAGCAAAGATCATCTTAAATTAACTTCTCATTCTAGGTTACTGCTGCCCAATTAATCATAATCCAATTGAAACAGAAAATTACAAAAACAACAATATCGTATTATGTGTTCTTCAAAAAACCAAGAAAAAAATCCCCATAAGAAGTGTAAAAATGTCTCTGTTGTTTAGTCGTCTAATGTGTTCTAATTTGACATAGGATTTTTGCATTCCTTCTGGCAGCTCATATAATAAGGCTCTCTTAAACAGAATATTTACTTTACATCATAAATCACATAGAATTGCAGAATAATCAATTTCCCAAACTGTGCAACCCTTGATACAATAACATACAGACTCACTTACTGTATTTCTCACCTAATATGTACTGTAACTGCTCACAAAGAAATGAAATTGACCTGGTGATAATCAATGAACATGCTGCTGTGGAACCAGTCCCACGTCACCAGAATTCATTAAAATCTGAAGGACTTTGTTCCACAACTGTACTGCCCCGAAGCCAACGTCTATACAAAACTCCAGGCAGCTGCTGACAAGAAGTATCCCAAGTTCTTTGCTGGGAAAAATGGATAGATCAAGTAGATTTCATCAATTTCCCCCGCTCCCTCTAGTCTAATATTACACTGCCTCCTCCTCCAGGCCTCCCTTTCGGCATCACTGGCTCCCATCTTTTTCCCGGCGCTGCTCGCATACTAATGAGGTGGTTTTGTGCAGCCTGCCACAAAAGTGCAGCCCCCGACACAACACATACATCACAGTGAGGGGAAGATCTGGTCAGCAGCACCGGGCGCCGCTGCTGCCGAGAAACAAGCGCTCGATTTGTGCAGAGATTGTCACTATTTGTACGGGACGGGGCAGCAGCGTAAAGGCCGCGAGCCAAGGGTTAGGCACGGTTACACAGGCAGCTGAAGGAGGTTACACGGGCAGCTGAAGGAGGTTACACGGGCAGCTGAAGGAGGTTACACGGGCAGCTGAAGGAGGTTACACGGGCAGCTGAAGGAGGTTACACGGGCAGCTGAAGGAGGTTACACGGGCAGCTGAAGGAGGTTACACGGGCAGCTGAAGGAGGTTACGCGGGCAGCTGAAGGAGGTTACGCGGGCAGCTGAAGGAGGTTACGCGGGCAGCTGAAGGAGGTTACGCGGGCAGCTGAAGGAGGTTACACGGGCAGCTGAAGGAGGTTACACGGGCAGCTGAAGGAGGTTACACGGGCAGCTGAAGGAGGTTACGCGGGCAGCTGAAGGAGGTTACACGGGCAGCTGAAGGAGGTTACACGGGCAGCTGAAGGAGGTTACACGGGCAGCTGAAGGAGGTTACGCGGGCAGCTGAAGGAGGTTACACGGGCAGCTGAAGGAGGTTACACGGGCAGCTGAAGGAGGTTACACGGGCAGCTGAAGGAGGTTACACGGGCAGCTGAAGGA
>OMNZ01082962.1:0-11336 GCA_900303255.1 Lesueurigobius sanzi
GTCGAGGGCCCTAAAAGGAAAGAAATTGTGCCTATAACCTGATTACACCCTGCTCTTGTTGTACAATGCACAATCGTTGTGGACCCCAAACGTTACTGCTCACTACAATAAAATGATACATCCCACATGCTTGCGGGATGGCTCATTAGAAAGCCTAGATCGTCTAGTTTCTGGAGATATATGAACGCTGTAAGTGCTATACAACTCGTACAATATAATTTCAAACATGTCAAAACATGTTTTTTTTCACATTTTGGGGCACAAAAGCCAAATTTCACTGCTCCATACTTTACAGCAGGCATTTCACTGCTCACTACACTTGTTGTCCTCGGAGTTAACAACCAGAATCTGAAAAAAATATCTCTCTAACCATAACCGTTTTAGTAATATGGCCGCTTTAGTATAATATGTACAAATTTGGCACATATCCAAACTGTGCCAAAAGTACAGTATTGCATTTTAGCAAAATATTTACAATAAACACATATTTTCATGTTTAGATGGAATCAAATTCCCCTTCTAGAACTGTTTTTTTCAACAACAAATAAAATCTGTACCTTTACTTTCAACGTTGTATTGGAACGACGCTGCTATGAATAGCTGTCCAATGATACGCATAGCCACAACACGGAAGTCCACAGTTAAAACTACATGTCCCAGACATCAATGGAAAGCTAAGAGTGTGGACTACAAGACTCTGCCAATCAAATAGCGCAATCTGCTGTCAGCGTTGAGAGACAGAGAGAGAGAGAGAGGCATGCCTGACATTACACACGGGCCTGGTTTTGCTAATGCGGGTCACCAGCTTGCTCTGTGGACGAGATCTCAGCGAAAAGGTCTTGTTCTCTCTCGCGGGAGAACACGCGAAGAGGAGAAAACAAAATGGAGGCTTACGGTTTGTTTTGGTTCGACTGGGCTACAAAATATAGCCTTATAATTACACTTTTTGAGCTTTTCATGCTATTAAATCGAACTTTGATAATTGCATGGGGCCAAAACGACCTCAAATTGGATCAGTCCTCCGATGATTTCCGGGGACCTTACCATATGCCATAGGTATCATTCTCGCAGGCCACCAACCGCTCCTGCCAGCGATCCACCATCTGCTCTATCGAGCGGACCTACTCCTGCTCATCCGGGCAGTCCTCCACCTGCGCAGCCGAGCGCCACGCTCATTGGATAACCTCTCTACTCCAAGTAGACGTAAACGTCCTGGGCGCATCTATAAGTGCGCGGGCCAGAGGCCCAGTGAATTTTCATGCTGGTAAGGGGGGTTGAAAAAGTAATTCCATTCAAAAAGTGAAACTTTCATAATGTATACATTCATTCCACACAGAATGATATATTTCAATTGTTTATTGTTTTTAATTTTGATTTTAGTTTTCTGAAAAGTAATGAAAACCCCAAATCAGTATCTCAGAAAATTTGAATATTACTTGAGACTAATACAAACAAAGGTTTTTTAGAAATGTTGGCCAACTGAACAGTATGAAGATGGAAAGTATGAGCATGTACACCATCAATACTTTCCATGATATTCTAATTTTTTGACGAGCACCTGTACTATAGGCTTTGTCTGTTGCCCACTTGAGTTGATATTGAGCCTATGCTCTGTTGCTGAATGTCAGGTCCACTACATGTATGTGTTTTTTATTTTTCAACTTTTGGCCTTTGTGAATTTGTATTCACATTAAGTTTAGCTTTAACTTTTAAACCCGGAAGCCTGGTGAGTAACAATTACTGAATTGGGCTGATGTGCCAGGGGATTGATTGAAGGTGTTGACCTTTAGAGGCAGGTGAAGAGTCTAGAGTTATATCAGTGCTGTCTTGGTCGGTCTCTGCCGTTATGGAGACTGTGCAGCTAGAACTTTGTTTCCCACATCTCCCCAACAGCTCCTGCATAAAGCCTCCCATCACATTGCAGACTGGCCTTGTGGATGTTCTGCTGGCTCTCCTCTCCACACTCACCGCTGCACTCAACCTGCTGGTCATGATCTCTATCTCTCACTTCAGGTAATTTCAAGACAAAACCTGGACATTAATTGAAACAATATTGTTCATTGTGTTCTTTTTCTTTCTCACAGGCAGCTCCACTCCTCTACTAACCTCATCCTCCTCTCCCTGGCTGTCTCAGACTTTCTTGTAGGCCTCGTGGTTATACCAATTTTTGCAAATATGTGGAAAGTTTGTTGGTATTTTGGGGAGCTTTTGTGTGGTTTGATTTACCTTGTGCCTTCTACAGCAATCATGGCTTCAGTAGGAACTGTAGTCCTCATTTCAGTGGACCGTTACATAGCAATCTGTGACCCCTTACATTATCCAACAAAAATGACAGAAAAGGTCATAAATATCAGTATTTCTGTGTGTTGGATCTATGGACTTTTGTATGCAATTGCTGTTTATGCTGACAATGTACTAAATCAAGAAAAATATCGGTTTTGCCATGGAGAATGTATGGTTCACACTTCTAGAGATGGTAACTTTATTTTGGCCTTTGTCATCCCAGTCACCATTATTGTAGTTCTTTATACAAAAGTCTTTGTGATGGCTGCATCCCAGGCCCGTGCCATACGCTCTAATGTTACAATTGTGACATCCAAGACTTCCAGAAAGTCTGAGATTAAAGCCGCCAGGAATCTGGGTATTCTTGTGTTTGTGTATCTGATGTGTTACTCTCCATACTATTTTGTAGGCTACTCTGAGGCCAATATTGTTATATTCGGTGTTCCGATAGAGCTTGTGTCCATTTACCTATATTTCTTAAACTCCTGTATAAACCCTCTCATCTATGCCATGCTTTACCCCTGGTTCAGAAAAGCTATTAAACTCATTATCACTTTGCAGATACTTAGACATGGATCATGTGACTTTAAAATGCTATAATCTGCCATAATACCTGTATATTCTTAGAACATATCACATTTTTTGTGACACACAAAAATGTTTTGGTGGCTTCAAAAAGTATTCAAACTCTTTTACTTATTCCAGTCATGTTCCAGTCTGACTAAATGTTGTCTTCTTTTTCCTTTAACCAATATTAAAATGCTATATATTTCTGTACCATGTGCAATGAAGCAATGTTTATCGGACTCAACTTTTATGACCATTCTAGGAGGGAGGACAATGGATGTTGGAGAGTGTCTGAATAAATCTGCCAATTATGCCTATTCTACATCTTTTTATTATTGTTTATTTGATTGGGACAGTGCATGTTATAGTCCGGGAACACCCAATATTTTTGCGACCTTTTTCAAACTATTATTTTTTATTAGTATACACCTTGAGCCATTACCAGACATGGAATTCCTGTCTCAATTATGAATAGAAAACTTCTCTCATCCATTTATTTGAACGCGTGGCTGCCGCTTCACTTTCTTTTTTGGATTCATGTTCACCTGTTAAACAAACTAAAAAAAACAAAGAAAACGTTAAATCCGCAGCCGCCTGGGGCAGCGTCAAAAGGGGAGGAAATAACTTCATAAAACATGTTATGTGCTCTAATACCTACAACATGAATGGCATGAGTCCGATATCACCAGTATTTCACCAGTATTTCACCATCTGCACGGCTGAGCAGATTTATCGTTCACCATTCTCGCGACCGTAGCGGCCTGCTGCGGCTAAATGCAATCACAATTGGCTACTGTGTCCCCGTCTATCGATCTTGTTTTTATATTTTATGCATTTCTGTAAAATAATGTAAAGGTTTGACGAGACTAAAACTACTATATCTAAGTGAAACAATACAAAAACACTGTTGTACTGAGCAGTTTTCTTTAGTCACTTTTTTATTGGAAGTTGCTCTCTTTACTTATGTAACATTTCACCCAATACAAAGATTAAAATACCAGCATTAATTTTAGTACAGATATTTTTTACTGTTGAAAAATACTTAAAATGAAACAGAGTAACGTGTCTTTGCTGTGAGTCTTTGCCAGCTCGTCTCCTGAGATTCAAAAAGGTTAGGTCCACATGCAAATCCATTCTTTGAGTACTTTCTTTTGTTTGGAGACGATTTAGTGGGGGTCAGCCCTATGTTTAGGTATGCACGTGAAGGTCCATCCATCCATTTTCTTCCGCTTTATCCGGGGTCGGGTCGCGGAGGCAACAGTCCGAGCAGAGATGCCCAGACTTCCCAATCCGCGCACACCCCATCCAGCTCTTCCTGGGGGATCCCAAGGCGCACGTGAAGGTAACAATGACAAGTCTGTGACCAAGAATGACTTAAAGAGGAGCCAAAATGTTTACATGTTAAGTCCATTCGAGCAAGGAACTTCCGGGCTGCATCTAAAAAGGGAAATAAGCCTAATTTTCTTACCTTAATGTTGACCCGGACATGCGCCATTGACCGCCATGACAAGGAGCGTCTAAATTCACCAATTCAATGAGGAAGGAGCATGGGGATGCTCCCTATCACAGCTCCTTTAGCATAGGAACCTCTGGACGTCCCTCATCGCCATTGAGGAGCTAAGAAACATCCCACAATGCAGCGCGCAACCACCGTCCTCAAAACCACCCCCACCCGAACCCTCACGGACATATCCGATCATCATGTCAGCAAAGCAGCGGCCGACAATTTGTAAGTTTGTGCACGCAACTGTCAACTGTTTCTTTGTCATTTATCACACGGCAGGGGGTACACATAACATAACCCCCCTTACATTCACAAATGTATGTGAATAATATTTGATGTTGGTAGGATATTCAGATCGTCCCTGAAGCTTATTGGTCATGAATGAATGTAGTAAAAGTATAAACTAAAATGGAATGTCTCTGAACATTGCAATGTATTCCCTTTCATATCTGATATGAACATGAATACGCACATTAGACATGTATTGAGTCACTCCCCAACACTGATCATCCAATGCTAAATCATTGGCAACATGCCTGCTAGTCGACGTGTATGCAAACTGCAGTGGCGTCATCTATTAATCTGATACCCAGTATCAATCACGTGTGTAACATAACACAAGTAACAGGATAAATGGATGCTAATCTAAATACAATTTCTGAACAGAATCATGGAACATGCATTTGGAAAGTACATTGTGCAAAACGTGTGTAAAACTCCCAGAAGATGACAAAGACTTGATTTACAATCTTCCTAAAAGAAGAACAGCCATCTAAATTGTCTGTCAGAACTCCTAATATTCTGTATTTCACAGAGAATTATCTGCCAATGTAACCTCTGAAACTGCAGTTACAGATGAGGACACTCTGGCCCTCATCAGAGCCAGGCCCTCCATGGAGCAGCTATTCACTGGGGGGAGGAGGAACTCAGTGAAAGCGGCCTGGGAGTGACTACCATATATGACAAACATCATCTGTAGGATGAATGGATGACCTAAGTAACGTCATACTGCCTCTGAAAGGAATGAATTAATAGCTCCAGTCAAATCGATGCCTCTGGATATGTGTAGAACACATGTACTGAATGGATATTGTATTGCATGTAACTTGCTATCAATCACTCCCACAACATCACTAATGTCAATATAGCTTACAGCCCAATCACACATGTCATGCCCCATGTCCACAGTTCAAAATTCCAAAGAGCACACTTGACTCGGTGACCCCAATATGCTAATACACTAAATTAACATTGTAAAAGTATTCTATTTGCCGTCACCTAATCAATAATGATCATTCAAAGGCACCTGCTGAATGAAACCGGCCTGGGCCAACGGGTCAGTGTCTCCTAGGCCGCTAAGAAATGGGACAACCTGAAAACCAGGTTCAAGGTACAATCAGACCATTTGTGGGTGCACTGGGTGGTGAACGTTCATGCTCACATGAACAACAAATAGAAAACAGTGTTGCACAAGAATATGTAGGTCGCACACATTGGCATGTACAAAATCAACACATTGCTATCCTTGTCAAAATAATGACCATGTACATCTGCTTTGTTGTAGGAGCTCATGAACCCAGCCACTGGGACGGGGAGCGAGGCGAGCATTGTGCCACCCATCCTCATTGCCCCCCACACCAGCCACCCCTGGTCCCTCCACACCCACACCGGCCACCCCTGGACCCTCCACACCGGCCACCCCTGGTCCCTCCACCCCCACATGTACATAAGTTTAAATGCCCCAAATTCATCTTATTTATCTGAATTTGAGCTGTGTTTGAGATGGTTAAGATTCTGCGGCTCATTTGACCTGATTTTGACTTGTTCTGAGGTGTTTTTTCCTTGTTTCAATAGATTTCTTCTCATTTCCTTTTTCATTTAAATTCATTTGAAAGAAGAAAAGGTCTTGTCCTTAACCTTGGAAGTTTTATTTTCCTAATTCAAGTGTGATTATCTTAGAATCAGTAAAAATTGTCATGAAATAAGCCAAATAATGTACATAACAGCAGTAAATATGTCTAATCTAGTCAAAACTGCTCTAAACAAGACTAATATTCTCAAATCGAGTCATTTATCCTCGTGCTTGATTCTCAGTTTTGTTGTAGAACCACAAAACAGAACAATAATGATAATGATAATTTATTCTATAAAATAGTTGATTCTAGTGTTTTCATCATTTATTTGAGCTGAAACACCTAAGTCACTTTCTGTAGATCCACCAGGCAGAGAAATTTGCTTTGTAAATAGAAATATGTTTTCGGTACCAATTTATGTTTCGATACCGGTAGTACCTTGATTATTTTTCCAATACCATACTTGTATCATTTAATGGTACCCAGCCCTAATTGGCACAGAAGTAGACACAGACAACAAACTGCCAAGATGATCAGTCGACTCAATAAAATCATATTACAGTAGTTTCTGCTTTGATACTTTGCTATGTTTTGAGAGATATATTGCTGGGAACAACATAAATGCATCCGAAATGTCACTCATAAAGCATATGTAGGAAGTCTTTGGCAGGCTACTTGGAAAGGGCTGGCGAGCTACTGGTTGGAGATCCTCCTTTTAGAATATTGTGTCTTCTGTGGGAGACCTTTTATTCACGTTTCATTTCAAATATGATTTTACTTTTAGTTAATGGGCTGACAGACATCAAACAATTATTTTCCAGCAATGACTAGTAAGAATAATACTTCATTAATCACGCTTGGAATGAAATATAGGAAAACCCCTCTTTTGAACTAACGATTCACTGTGCAGATATATGGAGAAACATTGGATCAGTGCAATAATGACATCATAGTGTATTGGCAATTTATTTGATTCCAGGTAGTAGCTTGTATGTCTGAAGAACTGGGCAAAAATTGAGAACTCTTGCCTGAGGGGCCTTTACACAACTCATCTGAGTGATCATTACACATGCCATCTGATCGTGCCATTACATATCAGTGACACAACCACGAATGTGCAGTTGTATTAATTACAATACAACAGTAGTTATGATAGGAAAGAGGCTGACCATGTCAAACCATATTTACACTTACATCAGCCTGCCAGTAACATTAATGCCTTTCATTGAGCCCTGGGAGGGAGCCAGTGCCATGGCCGTACAAAGTATTCAGACATGAACGTTTGTTCAAAATGTATGTTTATGTGCAGCATCATGCCTAAATAGTGTTTAAACAGGATCTTGTGATGTTATTGATCATTGATGTTACATTCATGGGTGGCTGACAGGACACAGGGTGAACTCAACTCTGCCTAGCTAACTTCATTCTGATAAAAAGCTGTAACGTACAGTCTCAACTATATTTGGTGTGAGAAGACATTAAAACATACTTAAATTTAGCAAGGAAGTAATCTTGTCTGTTAAAATTGTGGATTGGCCAGGACACCCTCGAAAAAGATTAGCTATATCAATGGGACTTTCCCAGTTGAATAAAGGGTACAGTATATTCAGAATATGAATAGAATTTATTGCCATTGTCAATGATGGTTCACAAACTAGGCATAGTCTTTGACGTTCTTGTGCAACATGAAACATAAACTTGTAAAAAGATAAACCACTGGAAAATAGGGGGACAGAAAAAATGTCATTCAAAACTGAAAATAATTCTGCTCCTTAGGTTGGCCGGGCACTGCCTCGGGGTGGACACTTGTGCTGCCATTTGGTCACGCATTCTGCGACCCCCTTCTTCATTGGCCTGCTCAGGAGGAGGGGGAACAGGTGGAGGTCCGGGATCTTCTTCAGCTGGATCAATGATGTCTACATGGGTGAGGGCAAGGTTGTGCAGTATTGTACATACTGCAACAACCTGTGGATGACATGTTATTTAGCACCACTTCACTCACAAGAGTACATGTCAACAGAGTACAAAGCAGTAATGACATTTGGCCAAGGATGAAATTTGGTAGAATACACACCTTTGCCACAAACCTGACCTTCACCTCCAGTGCTCTGAAGAAGATCCCACGCCATCTTGTCTTCATCATGCCAAAGGCCCATTCGATGACGTTGTGGGCCTAAGAATCAGGGACACATTTTATACAATTGTTATGGAATTGAGGAGCCATTTCAAGAAAATGCATTTTACCTTGGCATGATGGGCGTTGTAGCGGGCCTCCACCGGTCCCCTCACTGGCTCACGGAAGGGGCTGATGAGAGTTCTCGGTGCGTTGATACACGGGTATCCCCCATCCCCCACAATGAAATGGCCAGGTGGTGGGTAGACAGCACCGACAAATACTGGACTGTTCCTCAGCACCCTGGTGTCATGTACTGACCCAGGGTAACCGAGGAACACGTCCAGGTATTTGCCAGTGCTGTCACAGATTGCTTGCAATAGGATGCTGTCCTATTGCAGTCCTAAATGAGTTGCGTAAAAAAAGTGTAGTCCTAAATGAGTTGCGTCAACACTGTGCTTTTCGTCGCGCCTTGATGACGTGTCGCCTAGGACCGTCTAAAATGGCGCTCATGTTAATGCTCCTCACTGGTTCCTCACTGCAAAGGACATGTCCTGGCCTCCTATGGTCGACCTCATGACTTAGCCCTCAAAGGTTAAGGAACAGGTAAGGTAAGGCCCCGGAGTCTGCCCCCACTTCCTTATGGTTTCAGGAAGCAGTGGGCTAGACTTATTATACACTATTATTATACAGTCTATGGCAGGGGTCGGTAACCTAGCCTCCTTGTAGTGGCTCTTTTGGCCTTGACAAAAAGTAAGAAAATTTGTTACAATTATTTCCTAATTAAATTTTTATTCTGGATCCAAACCCAAACCCCAACCTGCCAGGGCCCACACCTTTGACTGTGAAAATCTCTGACTACAGCCCTGATATGACAGAAAGAGAAAGAGCCACATCAGCTCTTTGGCATTTTTTACCTCTCGCAAAACGGTCCAGAAATGACTTTACGGCCCGCTGAAGTTTAAAACCGAGCACACCCTAATGATCTAATCAAATATGCACACGCCATATGCAGCAGCGCTGTTTCCCACAGCGTTCTTAAATAAACCTTTCAAGTTGAGGAGGGCTATTTACAATGAACTGTGACTAAACCAGGTCTAAACCTGGACTCAGCGAGGGCTAAACCAGGTCCAAGCATGGACTAAACCATGTTCAACCCTGGACTGAACCAGGTCTAAACTCAGAAACTGGAGATTGGAAGCATTTGTGAATTCTACTTTTGTTAAAGCTGCAACAAAGTGGTTTACTTTTTATTTTTGAAGGACTCCAATAGGCCTATATAGTTCACTGTTGAATTCATTTCACAGAAGGCCTGCACATGCACACTGCACTTCAGTTTGTTGTATTCATGGTGACAACAGATAACAGATATATAATAATCAAAACCTAAGTTAGTTTTTGAGCTGTGTAATGTTTTGCGGCCTCAGACCACTTACCTTTGGCGGATGATGGGGGGAAATGGCTCTTTTGATAATAAAGGTTGCAGACCCCTGGTCTATGGGATGAACAGAACATACATGACCTAAATGTAAATTGTGAAAAGAGCCGGATCTCGTTTTTATTCATATTTAGACACACACCTGAATTAACTCAAGGATCAGCATGACAGCAGCAGGCAACACAAGTGAAAGATTTTTGCAACAAACAATATGTTTTTATTAAAGTTTTGTTTATCTTATTTACATTAGTGCCATACTATGTTTTATAATAGGACACAGTTTTGGTGGGAGGACATTTGTAAGCATCTGTAAAAACCTTGATTAGATCAATATCAAAGTAGGAAGTACCTTTTAGAACAGTGTTATAAAAATGACAAACCTGGAGGTTTTTCAAATGTTTTGAAGGTGCTGCCCTCCACAAACAGGGCAGTAAGGACTCCACTGTTCCAATTCAGGAATGTTGAATCTGATCTGCCGGGCAGAAAGTCATGAGAATAAGAAGGCCAACCAAGATCTTAATATTGTTCCCCAAATTGTATTTGTTGATCATTTCATGCCAAATTAAAAGGGTATTTTCCACAATACAGTTGCCTATTTTCTCCAACTCAATTTATTTGCACTGGGCCTCCACATCCGGGGAACACCAGCAAACTATATATCTCAAGTGTGTTTGCCAGGTAATATTCCTTCAAGTTGGGGAGGGCTAGACCGCCAAGCTCTTTACTGATTTAAATCCCAAGCGATCCAACACTTTATACAGAAAAGGCCAACTGACTGAGCTAATTTCAGATTTAGATTTTTTGCTTCTTCTATAATATGGAGAGTATGTCTAATGCTGTCATGTGTTTGGCGACCTTTAATGAAGCCTGTCTGGTCTTCATGTATTAAATCCAGTAAGTGGTCATCTAGTCTTTTGGAGATTATTGTGAGCAGCCACAAAAGCTGGGCAGCTGGTTACAACTGGAGTGAATACAAAAAGCATCTCATGTAAAGTGCTTCGTCACTATGTACTGTATGTGAAAGGCACTATATTCAAAATTCACCGCTGACCCATCCATCCAACAGAGATGGATCCTTTTTTTTTTTTTTTTTTTCTGAATGGTGTTCATCTTGTCTTTTTGTTACTTTACTGTTTTAAGTTTCTTCTATATCAGACAATAAGGTAAGCGATGTGTTGTTCAACATTTTTTTCACCCTAAAAGTTTAGGGTCCCATCTCCAGATCTTGAGGCAGGCTGATCAGAAGGCTGGAGGATTAACCTAGTCTGTATGTTTTTTTGGTGATGGGAGAAACTGGTGGCACCCGGACGAAACCCTGGGGAGAAAGATCCAAACTCCACACAGGTAAGCGATGTGTTGTTCAATTACCTTAACATGTTTCGAAAGCCGTACTGCTTCCTTCTTCAGAAGTGTCACATGATGTAGGATGTGATGTCTTATATCCGCTGTTGGCCTGACGCGACCTGACAGGTCTGTTAGATCTGTCAGGTCTGTCAGGCCAACAGCGGATATAAGACGTCACATCCTACATCATGTGACACTTCTGAAGAAGGAAGCAGTATGGCTTTCGAAACATGT
>OMNZ01082969.1:3573-22082 GCA_900303255.1 Lesueurigobius sanzi
TCAAGATGTGCCCTCATCCCAATTAATTTCTCCTTTGTGAGATTAATAAAGTACCTCCCTACCTCCCTACCTCTCTACCTATCTACCTACCTATCTACCTGTGTTACACCTAATTTATCATAATTTTCCATACAGAATATGAATGTACTAGAATACTAGAACTAGAAACTAGCCAAATGTCCCTGATCAAAAGTTCACATATTGTGCATCTTGAAACAAACGTCAATTCAATCCAATTTTGTCAGAGAGTCCTGTATTTCAGCTGAAGTGAGTTTTTCTTTGCTGCTGAACAATTTTCCTGGCAGTTGTTGAAGGTCATGTAAACGTTAGATCAGGGACATTTGAGTAGTTTCTGTTTCATGATGATTTCAAAAGAGTAAACTCAGTTCTGTGGCAATAAATGGCTTCACACAACCACTAACCATGAGTAGTAAAAAAGATTATTCTATGAAAAATGGCCAAAACATTAAAAAGGTATGTAAACTTATGAGCACAACTGCCTACTGCGTATTTATTATTAAGAAAATCAAGTAAACATAGATCAATTATTGCAGTAATTCTCATTTTTGGCCAATTGCCTTTTGGATTTCATCGACAGAACTCTGAACCCGTCAGATAAATATCGCACAATCTCCAGCCCGAGAGGCGAGTGTCCATTTAAGCGCGGCGCAGACTGCAGCCGTGGATGAGCTCACCGCGGCTCGTCGTATCCTGCTGCATTCAGGGCGAGTAACGGAGGGGTCACCAGTCAAGGTCACGCCGTAATGCGCCGGAAAGCCGCTCTGAAGAGGAACCAACAGAGAGTCGGAGGAGCGCGAGGAGAGGGGAGAGAGAGGCTGGGATTAAAAAAAACAATACAGGAGCAACAATCACGGCACCGGAGACCGAAATGTGCCAGAGATATCAGAGAAATATCCTTCAGTCGGTCAGTGCTCCTCATTTAGGGACCGTCCTCCATCTTGGCTTTGTTCGGTCCGGCTCTGGTCAGGTTTTATTGGTCGTTTGATCGCTGTTACTCCCTTTAAGACGAATGACGCAGCGACACAATGCAGTTACAACTAAATGTCTTCCTTTCTGAATGTTCGCACTCTGCATTAGACACACGCAATGTATTCACTGCAATAAATGTCATAGTTTGATGGATAATTATTGTTCTGGACAAGGAGGGCTTCAGGGTTGTATGAGGGGGGATCTTTTTGATTTTTCTGTACGTTTGTGGAGTCTTAAATTAGGCATGTGCTGTACGTAAAACAAAATAAGAAAAGAGACCCATAGACTTTTCTAATGAGTTCAAGTTTAGATGGAAGAGATGGAGAACTAAAACATGATCAATAAATACAGAAAAATAAAAGGACATGTCAAAGCGTTCAATTTACCAGTTTTACAGAGATGCTCAATGGAATATTCAATCAGTAAAATGGGATTACGATTTGTCATTTAGATCATTTTACTCATAGCTGCTCATCAACAAATTTCTAGCTCTCACAACCTCTTGAATGTTTCGGAGAATAACTTATATGCACTTATATGTTGTACATGCTTTGCTTTGTCAGACGCAGAAGCAGGTCGGTCTGTCGCAGGAATCAAGGGTACTGATTTACTTCCATGTTAGTGATAAAACCTGCCAAGTTGTTTAGATACAAACAGGGAACAATGTTTTTAATTCCATAAAATACTACGGTTCCTCTTAAACCTTTTACACCAGGTCTCATAATGGTTAACTAAGGTGATTTTATTGAAATTACACAGTTAGAAATTAAATATGTTAGTTAGAAGTTAGAAATTAAATTAAATTGCTTTGATCGGTTGGAGGGTTAGTCCAGAGCTGTGACCAACATTTAAACTCTGCACAGAAAGAACTGGGATTTGAACCCCGTAGCCTCTTATTTCTGCGAGGCACTAATCCCACGCAATAAAACATCTTATTAGGGCATAGATGAGGATCAAATCAGGAATAGGTCTAAATAGGGTCTAACGTTCATGTGGACCTCGGGAACGTTGGAAAGTTCACTTGAAGCTCACACAGCAGGAGAAAAGAACGGGAGAACTCGGGTCAAAACGAGCTCCCCGACTTCCACAAGTTTACTGTGAGCTGTCGCTGTCCTTAGAGAAATGTCCGACATTAATAATAGCAAAAATAAAATGTAGGTGATATTTCATAAAACCATCTGAACAAATCAGACAAATGTTGGAGCCGATACGCGTGGAAGGAACCAGCATGTTTTAAAAGATATACAGTATTAGCCCAGTTAATAAAGGCTTTTTAGTCAAAGGAAATAGAGAATTATAAGGTGGTAGGAGTGCCTTGGTCCCCAAACACTAAAGATCACCTTCCCCAAAGAACAACTTTATGGTACTGACTTCCTAAGCTCTTAGCGTCCAGTTTCTCCTACGAACAAATCAGAGTTTTGCTATTTTGACGCCAACACCAAATTTAAATGGTTCCTCTCCAAAATCTACATTGGACCATGTCTAAACGAGGAAAACTGTATCTAGATAAAGTGAATAAACTTCCTAAGGGGCACCACAGTTTGCTCTACACTAAAGGAAAAAGTCTGGCTGTGGAACCTTCATGTACAATAATCCTTAGCCAGAACAAAACTGCAGTGTGAGTGTGTGTGTGTGTGTGTGTGTGTGTGTGTGTGTGTGTGTGTGTGTGTGTGTGTGTGTGTGTGTGTGTGTGTGTGTGTGTGTGTGTGTGTGTGTGTGTGTGTGTGTGTGAACTTCTAACTCCCGTCTCCACCTCCACTCTCTAAAACAGTTGTCTTCCTCACTTTCACTTTTTCACCTTTGCGTCTCCTTGTCTTCCTCTTGTTTTTTCCCTAAACACCATCCTCTTTCGCTCCTTCCCTCCCTCCCTCCCTCTCTCTCTCTCCTCCCTCTCCATCTGCACTCAGACTCACCACATTGAACCCCGGGGTCGACCTTTTGCAGGAGCAGGTCACTTCTCTCCGATGAAGTTGACCTTTGACCTCTGGGTGGAGCGAGTCGCTCGCATCCTAACCAGCTGGACAACGAGCCGCCCCGTCCTGCAGAGACGGAGGCATCGATGTATTGTTTTCCAGGTTTTTTCATTTCAGCTCATTTTGAGGAAAGAGGAAGTGTAGATTGATACATTTAAGATGCTTAGAGCCAACAATATTCACAATACTGTATATGTATGGAAGATGTTTTTTTTAAAATCCAGTCAGTAAATAATTAAAAGTCATGAAGCAAGGGGAAAATATTAAATTTAGGAATTAGATATGTAGTAGTAGTAGTCTTTATTTTGATGTTCCTTAGTTATAATTCAAAAAAGGAGTAGGTAGAAGACTATGTTCCCTACCCCTTTTTTCAATTTGATTCTTTTGTTTCTTTTACAGAGTTAAAAAGTTACACTTTACATGGATGAATGGACTCTTCTGTTCGTCTAATTTTCATCACTATATCGAAACATTGTTACAAAATAAAACATTGAACACTTTGTTAAGTACATGTTTGGAAAGGTTTGGTGTCGTAGGAGCTACTAAAGTGGAAATGATGTTGCAAGAGTGTAAGAAAAAGGCATTTTAAGAAAAGGACCTTGTTCTATAGAGACAAATAGAGACAAATAGACATGTGAAAGTTTATATGTTAAGAGAACATTTAACAAATTGACTCCTTGTCTGTAGTGTCTCCTCTTAAATGATCACGTTTGATGTAGGGCTGGGGGAAAAAGATTTAATCGATTTATCAAATTTGTAGCTAAAAGCAGTTTTTATTTTGCAGATTCGAGTTTTTTCCCCTCACACGTGAAGAAGAACATGAAATTACTTTGTGACAGGGCCGTAATTATGAAGGGGGCTAACTGGGCAATTGCTTAGAGGGCCCAAATTAAAGGGGGCCCCACAAAAAAAAATCATTTGTCTCCCTAAAAAGTACATTCTAAAAACACGATTTTAAGTGCTTAAAAAAAAATTAAAATCAAATCAAAACTCGAATTAAAAAGGCCAAATCGCCCAGCTCCAATATGATGTATTTCATGAATTTCAGTTGAAGCTGGTGCCAATACAATTCTAATTTCCAAAAAGAAAATGTACAAATGTTTTCCCTGATCATTTTTTGATAGTGACTGGATTCACAAACCTGCCATGTTATTCTTACGGCTGAAGGTCCTTTCTACTGGACTTTCAACATGTGCGTCATGTTGAATATTTTTAAACATCGTCACCACTTTCGGACAACTTTATGAGAAAATAATTAGTATATGTGTTCATATGTGCTGACAGAGAAGACATTGAATTCAGACGTAAATGTGAAGGTTTCCCCATTAATTTCAATGGACGCCTCTGGTGTCACCGAAAAGGGGACGTTAACCTTTTCTTTGCACTAAAATGTATCACTTTTCACACACCCAAAAACGTTTCCAAAAATCTCTCTCCCGTTCAGATAAATCTCCGTCACTGCGCTTTCATCCACAGCTCAGAGCGCTCTCTTTACGGCCTGCTCCGCCGAGTGTCTCTAAACAACACAGACATATTGATCAGTCCGGGGTCATGCATTGACAAATCCTGTCTCGACAAATCCCGTCTTACTTAGCCCGGGTTAATATCTCGTTAGCTCCCATTATTGCCACCGCGCGGGCCCAGGACGGAGCGCCGGACGCCGAATTCCCACATGGCTACGTCCCGGGATCAGCGAGGAGGAGGCGGAGATTATTGGGAATCAATGGGAGCGGAGTTGCCATTTCCCCCAGACCCGTATCATGGATCTATGGGCAGTATATATCGAGGAAGTGCCATGTCGGCGGCTCGCGGCTTCACACGTTACGTCGATGCGAGGAAATACGGCCGCCAATAACCAGCTGTTTAACGTCCAATAACAGCCGTTTGACGATGGATGACGAGTTTGTTTTAGTTCGGTGGTTAGCAGGCTGCGTTCACGTGACATCACAACATTAGGGCAGCTGACATGACATGCTGGGGACTACAGTAAGTGTCAAAATACACATTTCTAGTCTTAGTTTATCGCTAATTTCTCTGTAATTCCTGGGTCAATCCACATGAAACAAAACCTGTCACAGAGTTCAAGGTCTTTCCTGTCAGCACATATGAACTAAGGTCTATTTATTTTCTCATAAAGGTGTCCAAAAGTGGAGACAATATTCAAAAACATGTGTGTGATGCTGGCCAGGAGAAGAGGGGGAGCAACGAAAAGGATGAATGGGGAAACATCGACTGAGGTCTTCACATTCACGTCTGAAAAACAACATTTTATGCGCTTGATATATTTGTCTAATATAAAAAGTAGTAGAAGTAAAGAGATATGTTGCTGTAAAAGGTTCACAGAGAGGACAGTTATTGTTTTAAAGAGGCTAAAGTTAGTATGTTTGGACTTCAATATGCAATGTTTAGCCGTTCATAGTCCAAGGTTGTAGTAGTTTGCAGTAATTTTGCAGCTTCTAATGTTTCAATATATTATTATGTTATATATTATTGTATAATATTATGAACTGCATTGTTTTGAGATGTAATGAGATGTATAGTGCTGTGTAAATGGTATGAACTGCATTATTTTATGCTCAATGTTTTGTAAGTTGTTGTGTATCTCAGGGACTGCAGATGGAAGAGCTAAGTTTGGTACAAAGCATCTTCTCATACTACTTTGATTAATGCTCCTGTACATTGTCCCCGTCAAATAAATCAAATAAACAAACATATAAACATATTGTTTTGTTTTTGACCTATCAATGTCCGGACATGCTAACTTCCTGCTAACTTTAGCCCACTTTAAAACATTAGCTGTGCTCTCTGTGAATCTTCTACAGCAACAAAGCTCTTTATTTGCTTCTCTTTTATATCAAACAAATATATAAAATGCATAAAATGTTATTTTTCAGATGTAAATGTGAAGATCTCAATCGATGTTTCCCCATTCGTCTCAATGGTTTACCCTAAAAGGGGGTGTTAACCTTTTCGTTGCTCCCCTCTATAAGAATAGTATGGCAGGTTTGTGAATCCGGTCAATATTATTTTTTGGAAATGTCTTTCACAAACTGCTTCTCTCCCACAGAACTGAAAAATAACATCATAACATGAGTTCAACCTATTTAGAAAGAAATTTGCATAATAGCAAATCATTACATTTTATGCCAAACATGAGAAAGAAGTCTGATTTTCGTTAACTGGTTTGAATATTGCGTTTAGTATATTATTTGAGGTTATTTACTCGATCATTTATAGATCTTACGTTACATTCAATTCAATTTATTTAATCAATTAATGTCAAAACCATACGTGAAAAAACACTAAATCAGGCTCAAAATAAGTCTTAAATGGAAGTAAAATCAGAAAAAGCAAGACTGGAAATCTCTGTCAGATGTAAGACCTGTGTGATTTCATTAAAGCATCTTACGATATGGATATAGCATCACCTAATATTACCCAGCCCCATTGCCTATTTTTGGTTTAGGGGCTACTTTTTGTGCAAGCAATGAACTGTGTTCAAGGTTTTAACAAAAGATTCATGTTTTTGAGAGACCGTTTGGGGCTCGGTGCAGTCTGTAACCCCCGAAGAAATATAAGCCACAAAGAAATATACAGTAAGCTCGAGGTCAGACACTTCAGGTGAACAGGGAAAAACGGTAAATAAATAATATTGTGTGTATTTTAGCGACAAAATCTAGATAATGGATAGAGCCAGGTTTAAATGTATGATTTTATATGTTACTATAGCATTTGTTCAGAGGGAATGTTTGGATATCCTGTTTAGTTTTCGAATAAACTAATCATTAGTGAATGAACAGGGTTTATACAGGTAGCAGAAAGTCCAAATTAATGCTTTTTTAATGCTGTTTTATTGCCCAAATACTACATTTTTAATGCCACAAACGCCATAAATTGGTGCTGATTTAGTATTAATTTCCATGTTCAATGGAAAATTTGTTACAATGGAGAACCAATAATGCAGTCTAGACAAAAAATGTAGTATTTTTGACAAACCTTTGCAGTAATATTAGTTGAGCAATGTCATTATTTTCCAAGAACTTTTGATTTAATCAGTATTTAATGCTTTTTAAGGACATTTAAGGCCTTATTTTTTGACACAATTCATTTAATGACTTTTATTGCTTTTTAATGCCCCGCGGAAACCCTGATGAATCTATTTTTGCCATGTTTTTTAGGGTCATAACTCACTATAGATGTTGAAAAATCCCCCTGAAAATACCTTCAAAATATTGTAACGTACAAGACTGTAAAGTTTGGAGTCTCTAGGAGCTAGAAGAGTTCATTTTCTCATATAGTTCTATGGAAAAGCGTTGATTCAGTGCAATAATTACACTCAGGGCATTTATTTGTTTCCAGGTGAAAGTTTATATGTTAATATAGAGCTGTAATAGCAAATATTTGTTTTGTGAAATGTGTGATTACAATTCATCCCTCTTCTTTTTGAGCATGGACAATTATTTAATGATAAAGATGCTCTTTCTTTCTTTCTTCTTCTTTCCTCTTTGGCACATGCTCGAAATAAACAGTCTGGCCCAAAACCTGAAAACTGGAACAAATACGTTTAGCCTGCAGCATCTCCCCTTAAACCATTTCCCTCTGAGTTCAAATCTTTATTTATTAATGACGTCCCAAACCAACTAAACAAACAAACAACAATGTCCTGTACAAAGACGAAGCGGCCTTTACGTTTCTTCTCTGGTGTTTTTTCTGCTTATGGCACCACTTTTGAAAACTGCGTACCCCGCGATGTTATCATTTAATTTCGTGTTAATTCATTTGAGGCGATTAGAGGCTGGAGGAGATGACAGGGGCGCGGCAGGGGGTCCAGGGGGGGTCTGGGGGGGGCGTGAGGGGGCTCCTTATCTGCAGCGGGACAGTCCTGATCCACATTTTCCACGCACCAAAAGATGGACTTGAAAAAAAAAAAAAAAAGCATCTATAGCGAACACCACTCAGCTCAGTTTCACCTATAGAAGATTTAAAGGTAATCTAAGCTCTCAGTCGTGCAGGAGCAGACATGTTCTTGAGTTGTCATCTGTGCTTTGTCGTTTAGGGAGAGATACTGCAGGTAAATGGGGAAAGGAAATGTATGGAGATATAAATGTGAAGCTTTTGTTGTGTATGACTGACATGAAGGTGATGAAAATGTTTGTTTTCTGTCAATTTATGATTTCATACAAAAAAGAAAGGCAATTTATGTGGACAGGGCAAGGTTTATATTCATAGCTTTATTTTATTGATGTACTAGTTGCAAAGATTTATTCAGAAAGGATTTTAGATATCTTGTTTAGTTTGTGAATAAGCAAGTCATTAATGAAAAGAAAGACAAATTTTGCTTTGTTTTTTGACGTTCAAAACTCAATAAATTTGGTTTGGAATTAAATATTGGGGGGAAAAACCTGAGCAAACCTTCAAAATATTGTTAAGTACAAGACTGTAAAGTTTGGAGTCTGTAGGAGTTACTAAAGTGGAAAGGTTTTCATCACAATCTGAGAAAGATGCATTTTGAGAAAATGGTCATTGAAATTACAATTTCCCCAGTGCAATAATTAAACTACTTTTAGTGAAGATTTGCAAAAAGATTCTCTTTTGTACCCCTCGCCCTTCCCCTACGGTTTAAAACAGAGGGCTTCGGGCTGACAGACAGCCCTAAGAAATGGGACAGCCCTCCATTTGTATGCATTAGAGCTGCAACTATCGATTAATCTATTAAAGTATTAAACTAAATTTCATGTCTTTAGAGCAGAATTTTAAAGGAGAGCCACATTTCACATTAGTTTGTCCCTAAAGAAGCAACATTTCACACAGATACTGATTGGTTTGTGTCCTGAGAACCAGAATAACTTTCACATCATGTACATATTACATTTGGAGTTTACATGACGAGATCTGTGGAAAAAACCTTTAGACAGGGTTTCGTCAAAAAAAAAACGATGAATCAATTTATCAATTAGTCGCTTCAGCTCTAGTATGCATGCAAGTGAAAACACAAAATTCCCACGTTCACAGGCAAGTGACAAATTAAATTGTGGCAGAGAGCGAACAAAATCACGCACAAAAACTCCTAGAACTTCGTAAATGTTGTTAAAGTGCTCATTCAGTTTATTTCACCAACTTGTTTCCGTGATTATCAAACTCCTCCAACCCCTTCGCTACAAGTCTGCATCTGAAAACACTCCGTATAGAGGGGTATCTAGCCCCACCTCTCGCCGGAAAACAGAATCTGGACACCCCTTCATCTCTCGTGAACGTGCAAAACAGAGGGGAAGAATTGAGATTGGGCCTTGGTCATTTATTTGTTCCCAGGAGAAAGTTTATATGTAAAGGGAGAAAACTGACCCAAATCCTGAACATTTAAACATTTTCAGGCTTGGATGCAAGTTGGATGTTTTGTTCGTTTCGTCCACGAAGCTTCGTCGGCGACACCGTGTTGTATCGGATCGATATCAAAAATCCAAAGTATTCCTCGGTAACAGGACGTGTTTGGTAATTAATTTAACCCTCTGACGAGCGGCCGGGCTGCAGCAGCGTTACCATGACGACTATCGCAGCCCCGGTCTCTGTTCGCCTCCAGATAAACTGACCACATGGACTTTTATTAAAGGCTCAAACGGACCAAATAAATAACATTTTATAGTCTTAATAACGGTGTTGGAAATGTGCAGGACAGAGCCTTTACACAACTTACGATATTAGACGGAGGCTTGGTTAATACAGTAAAAAGGAGACTGTTCGTGGGCCTCAAATGCTGCAAAATTAAGACATAGGATAACAATTACTAATGCTTTAGTGATGGGATTTATGGCTCTTTACAGGGAGCAGAATCAAAAGGTTCATTTTTACATCTGTATGACTCACTCTGTCACTGCCTGGAGCAGATCAGTGTGTGGATGCAAAATAACTTACTCCAGCTAAACTCAGACAAAACTGAAATGATCCTCTTTGCCCACAGAAGCAAAGAGAAAGTGTCATCAGTTCAACTCGAGTCTTTTCCACTAAAAACCTAAAAATCAGGTTAGAAATCTAGGGATATTCATAAAGTCAGACTTGAACTTAAACAGCCAGGTTAAATCAATAATATCAGCAGCTTTTCACCATCTAAAAAACATTGTTAAGATCAAAGGTATATGTCTAAAGCAGACTTAGAGAGACTAGTCCATGTGTTTGTAGACTCCTGTAACGGCTGCTCACTGGCCTCTCTAAACCAGCTGATCCAGTCCTGACTAGAACCAGGAAATATGACCATATTAGTCCAGTGCTCAGATCTCTGCACTGGCTTCAATCGCTCAGAGAATAGACTTTAAAATATCTCTGCTCGTTTACAAGTCTCTTCATGGTCTAGCACCAAAGTACATCTCTGACATGTTAGAGCTGTATGAACCATCTCAGCTCTGAGGACCTCAGGGAGTGGTCTCCTGCTGGCCCCAGAGTCAGGACTAAACACAGGGTTTATACAGGTAGCGACAAGTCAAATTTAATGCTTTTCAATGCTATTTTAATGCCCAAATACTACATTTTTAATACTACAAACGCCACAATTCAGTACATATTGAAGATTAATTTCCATATTCAAAAGAAGATTTGATACAACAGACAACTTTTGACCAGAAATACAGTACAATAGGATTTATGCCAAAACTCCAGTCGAGTGATTCTTGTATTTTTGACAAACTTATGCTGAAAAATGAGTTTAGCAATGTCAATTTAAGAAATTTTGATTAAAAGTCAGTTTGAATTCTATTTAAGGCTTTTGAATGACATTTAGGGCCTTATTTTTGACAAAATTCATTTAATGCTTTATAATGCCCCACGGAGTGAGGACATCAGGGAGTGGTCTCCTGCTGGCCCCAGAGTCAGGACTAAACATGGTGAGGCTGCGTTTCAGTTTTACACAGCTAGAATCTAGAACAGTCGCCAGAAGATGTGAGACAGGACTCAACTTTGACAATGTTTAAATCTAGGCTGAAAACAGTTCTTTGTAGCTGCATATGACACTGTTGCCTTGACTAAATCTGTGTAAAATTGACTGAAAAAAAGATCTGTCTCTTTTCACAATCAAACCATTTGCCTTAAAGAGCCATTCAAAAGAGCCGGATGAAGGTCACACCATTACAATAATATAATGAATCTTTTGAATGGTTAAATGGTCAAATCATTTCCCCTCTTTTTTATTAACATGGAGGGCCAGCTTTACTTACATTTCAGAAGTTGCATGCATTATTGTGTTAAAATGTTTTTTATAAGCAGCTTCTGAAATCATTTAGTTCATTAAATTGACCAAATAAGGACAAAATCGAAAGCACTGAAGTGAAATTAACTTTGTCAACAGATTTGCCAACAGTTTACCACAACATATGAAGATTATGATAGAGTAAACAAAATAGAAATCTATATTTAAATTGACTTAAATGTATATAAGTTCAAGTAAATTTAGATATACTTGCTCCATTGGCAGATGATTTTACTTGGCAAGTCAGTATCCCTCAGAATAAGGTAAACTATTCTGAATTCAAGCTAATTTAACTTACTAAGAGATCACTTTTTGCAGTGTGAACCTCCTCTTTCTTTTTTCCACGAGCAATTTGCTGCAAAGTACATTATTGGAAGTTGCAGAGTTAATGTTTCCATATGTTTTGATTAATAACGAGAGCATACAGTAGATGCCTTGGCCCCGGGTCGCTAATGCCCCCCTATAATTTCTGACATTTTGCTTTGAAATAGTAATCTAATTCTCCCTTTAAAAGCGGCCGCAAACATATTAATATCCAACTTATGTGGCGGGGCCGGGCTCCGTGCCATAAACCAGCCTGTTTTAATATGTTATACGTGTGGTTATTGTTGCCTTCAGGCTCAAACTCACTTCATTAAAGCCCGAGATCGCGGCGCTGTTTATTTGCTGAAGGAGCTCGTGGCCGCGGCCCTTGATGAGTTGCGGTGATGGCGGAGTGACCAGCTGACCCCCAAGGCCTCCTCCGGGGTCACCGCGATGAGGGGGGGGTTGGTGAGGTCGCGGGGTCGAGGGGGTGATGGTGGCCGCCGCGCTGACAGACGGTCCTGGGGAAAATTGATGGAAAAAAAGGGGAATAGTATCATAAAACCAAATAATCCACTAATGGCCGGCGCGCCGACAATAACGCCGCCGTCGTGTGATGTCGAGAAGAAGGGCTTTTTTTGTTTGGTTTTATGGAGGGCAGAATGAATGAAGATGCAAAAACTGATGTGTCCCGTGTTGTTCAGTGTTTACAACAGAGGGAGGTCAAGTTTGAACAAGCAAATATAGGCACCAGACGCCAATTAGCTCGGCTTTCAATGATCAATACAGTGGTCTACATTTCAAAGGGAAAGGTGCAAAAAGTGGTATCGTGATATGGTAAATTGGCTTGAATTCAGAATATTTGACCTTATTCTGGGTCACTTTTGCACTTGAACTCAGAAAAAAACAACTTCTTGCACGAGAAATGCGATGATAAATCTAAATTTACTTGAAATGATATGCTTTTTCTCATTTTAAGTGCAAAAATACTTCCATTGGCAGATAATTTTACTTGTAAAGTCAAAATATTCTAACTTATCAAGACACCACTTTTTGCAGTGTTAGGTGGTTTACTTTTGCAACAAGGCTGTTAAATATACCAACATATTATGGCTAGTATCACAATATTACCACACACAGTATATCCATATGGAAAGAAGCCACAAGAGATTCCAATAAACACAAAATGTAACTTAAAACATTGCAATAATATCAATATTGCAGGACGAAAATCATATTTTCCCCTCATAATGTCAGCCCTATTTGAATTTGCAACAAACCCAAGAATGAAAGGGACAGAAAGTGTATAAATATTGTTTTCCAGACGAAGAAATGTCTTTAAATGCAACTTATTTCAAAATCTGGACTTGTACTGGACAATACATTGTTATGATTAAGAGGTAAAGTGCTGTTTTGGTAATTTCCCTCCAAAATATACCTAATTTCTTACTCTACTCTTAGCCTTTAGCGTTTTTAAATATTGCTGTATTGTATTTTAGTAAACCACGCAGGGAGGTCAAATAAGTAAAAAATAATAACCCAAAACGCACCATCCACTTTCCAGGCTTACCTTATGCACCACCGTAAACTATAGACAGCAAAATATGAATTTAAAATGGGACTTTCTTGGACTTATCGGCATTATAAAACATGTATAATCTCTCAAAATGCTAATATTCCTCCCCATTAGCAAACACGTGGAGCCAGACGTGTGTATAGCATCTAAAGCTAGCTGCTATTTCCATGACACACACTTTTTGTTGTTACCTCGAGCTGCACAAAGGCTGTGTATAATGTATCGTTGGAGGCAGTAACGCGTATCCGCAGACGCTCCATTGTGTGCCTGTGTTTTTTATTATTATTTATCAATTCAAATGAAAGTCTGACTGTCGCGTTTGGGACAGAAAATCGATACGTGACAAATGTGCGCTTGTGGAGAGGCGTGGGTCCCTCCTCTCCCTGCTCCTGTTTCACTCCGGAGTCTTTTATTTTTCGGACACGACGCTCCAAATTACACCGAGGCCTTATGGGGATTTTCCTCCTCCCAGTGGCTTTGCATTTGTATTCAGCGAATAAAGAGCACCCCTTCCCTTCCTTCTCCCGAGCTTTGAAACTCTTTGGGATTGATTGTAAATATGGAGAATATTAATTTCGTTTGCGTAAAATCCCGCGACTTCGACCTGTATTTTTTTGCGTTCAGTTTCGTGCGTCTTCAGGTTGAAATAGTCGTTTTATTGCTTTATTCAAAAAAGGGGGAGGCCATTTACATGCAATGCATATACACAAATATGCTTAAAATGTGCAGAAATAAAATGAAAAACGTCAAACGCGTAACGTAATATTGCTACGTGTGTTTTATCGTTACAAACCACACCAACAATATAATTTACAAGTCATTTGCATATAGGCAAAATATTAAGTAATCGCCTCAGAAAAGACCTCGGTGTGTGAAATCCAGTTAGGTGTCTTAAAACATTCGTTATAATGTAAATTTCAATATTTAGTACGACGTGAGATTGTGATAATTAATTTGGCTAATTTACGCATGGAGAAGCGATGCGTTTACCTCAATGTGACGACGGTAAAACGCTGATTCTTATATGTCTGGATAAATAATAAAACATTGCAGATGTAAACGATTCAGCAAGAAATCGTAAAGTCTTCGTTAAATATTCAATGAAGAAACTAGAGCCATGAATACCTGTTGCAGCGTCGTGCGTAAAAGTCTGGACTTTAACGGTGCGTCCTGGCGTTTTGAGACACCATGAAGATAACTACAATTGTCATACAACTAAAATAGTTTTGTAGTATTTTCTTGTGTCTTGTGTGTGTTTGTGTGTGTGTTTCATTTGTTTCTCCACAGATGTGACAGTCAGCTGAAAACAATGTAAAAATGAACCTTGATAAATTGCAGGGTCTGATATATTTTTCATAAAAGCAGTAAATAAAGAGAATGAGGCTATTCAGAATTTGTCCAGGTTTTTCATTAGTTGTAATTAATTGTACAATTTGGCATCTGTTTAAAACAGCTCTAAAACCTGTTTCCTTCCAAAAAATGTTTTATTGTAATTTATATTTTATTGTAAATTGTATTGTAACTCTATTGGACACAAAGTTCTCTGGAGGTGACCACTATCAGCCCCTTGAATGTTTTGGATGATCACACTCTTTAACTGCAATAGTTAAAACAAAATTATTCTTTATTATGTGAAAATAATATCTAAATGTAAAAAATGTGAAATTGTTTTGAAAGGACAGTTCCAACTCCTTTAGTGTTGCTGTTTTCTGAACTTTTTTCATAACAACCTCCTTCCCCCTTTGCTAAATATCCATTTCATCAAACAGCTTCTCCACAGAACAGCCCAGACCATGATCTGTGTTATGTGTGTCACAGATTTACAAGACCCGATAAATTAAAGCCACACCTGCTATATCTTTTATATTTGAGAGCAGGAGACCAAACGGGACACGTCTCCAAAGTGCCCCGGCGAGAAGGACACCTCTCTCTGCTCTTTTCACGGCCTGTTCCTCTCCCGGGGTCAAACCTGCAGCTTTTAATTGATTTCTCATAATTAACTCAGTGTTCATTGATTTCCGCGGGACAGTGCCGCGCCACGGCTCCATCGACAACCTCATTATTTCCCCGTTAACCCCAATAATCCCGAATAAATACTCCGCCGCATTCAATAACAATTAGGGAGCACTAAATATCCCGTTACAGGGCCGGGGACACGGCTGTGACAAGTAAAACAAGTATGTGATATCAAGGATTTTTTAAACATTCATGTGGATTATGTGAGAAAAGAGTCCAATTATTAGAAAATTAATATAATTTGCTTGATAATTTCAACCTATATTTATGCCATGCGTGATCATTTTTATCATTTTATAAAGAATACAAAGGCAAAAGGACACACCTTGTTGTGTGACAACAAGGCTAAAGAAAACCCAGAGAGGAGGCAAATTCAATTTAAATTTCATGACTGCATTTGTGAATATACTCGCTATTTAGTTACAAATTTGGCAGGTTTTATGCACAACAAGAGCCCCATGGAGACAGGATATTTTGTTGTTTGTGAAGAATATTGTTCAACCCACTTGCTAATTACAAAATCTGAAATGCCAAAACAATATTCCTGCAGAAAGCATGTAACAAAACACTTTAAAGATCTGCGGTATAGGTAGAAGTATTGCACCGAAGATTACGCAAAGATATCCAAATAAAACACACCTTAAAGATAATTTCATCATATTACAGAAGTGGAGTCCCATATTTACTGGCTATTTTTCTCTCGGTAGCACTTATTTCCATAATTTTAAAGACATGCAGGTCTAGTGAGCGGTGTATAAAGAGTCCAGAGTCCAGTCTCCATCTCTCACCGGATCATTGGTCGAGCAGTGTGTGTGTGTGTTTCTCACGTTTCTGTCGTTCGGGGGCGAGAGGAGAGGGTCAAACTGGCCCCGAGGCTCCCCCCACCACCACCACCACCACCACCGCCACCTCAACCTTTATAGATCCCGCACAAGGCCCCAATCACGTTCAGCGCTGACGTCAAGAGCAGATGATGGAGAGGAAATCTAGAACCAAAACGAGACGGGCGTGAGTTAGGTAACACTTATATGTTCAGTTTGCTCTCTTCAAACAAACAAATACATAAATGCCCTAATCTTTACAATAAGGAGTGTAATCTGAACTGATTCAACATTTCTCCATAGAACTATATGGGAAATTGCATGCATTGTTAAAGGTTTCACAGACTAGGAATTTTCTTCGGTGTTCTCGTGCAACATGAAACATAAACTTGTAATAATGATAAATAATAAACTATGGGGGGAAAAAGCATGCATAAAAATAGAATAAGATAAAAAAAAAATCCAATAAAATAGCAATTTAACACAATACAAGACAGCAGCGTAAATGGGTGAATTTACAGATGAGCATTAGCAGCAGATGTGAGTGTGGACATACCACATAGTGCAAATGGCTGGCTCTCTCACATTGTGGCCACAATATATCTATTTTCCTAGCACCTGCGGACTCCAAACTTTCCAGTCTTGCACTTAACAATATTCTGAATGTTTGCTCAAGACGATATTTCAATATTATTATATAATTCCTAGCCTGATTTATTGAGTTTTGAACCCCAAAAAACAAGACGGAATTAGAATTTCATTCACTTAATGAGTTTAGTCAAAAACTAAACAAGATATTCAAAATCCCCTTTGACCAAATCTTTGTAGCTAATATATAAACAAAACAAAAAAAACACAAAATTTAAACCTGGCTCTATCCGCTATTAAGATTTTGTTGTCATTTTTATGCATAATGCCTTATTTTTTATATGAAAATATAAAATAACAGAAAACTTCCAATGCATTTCTTTCTCATATTCATGCCAGTAATACACAGCACAAGTTTCAAATTGATATCTCTCAATTTAATATTTCCCCCTATTCACCTGCAGTGTCTCACCTTTAATGGCACAATAACACGACTGAGAAATGTTGAAATGTCTGTTGGGACATAGTTTCCCGCTAAAGGCACAACCAAGAACATAAACTATTTTACAAAATGAAAACCTTCCAGAAGACACTGTACCACATTCTTTTTTGTATTTGCAGAAATAATGAAAAGGGGCTCAATGTTAAGTGGTTAGCTGTGTCCAAACTCCTATTTTCCTCCCCAGATGCATTTTTAACCCAAATCTTCACAGGGATGAGTTGATACAAATATTTCACACATATTTTACTATTTTACTTTATTTGAGCAGGTACCATCATATTACACCTAAAAAAAAGTTGAAAATTAGTTCATAAATCTTATTCCACTGGCAATTCAAAAAAAGCCAATTCATTCTAGCAATTTTAACTCATAAAGATGTGTATTTCTTGCTGTGTAGTTCATTCAATTTCAATAGGCTTAACAAAGACCTTAGCTCTTTCTCTCTCTCTCTTTCTCTCCCTCTCGTTGTCTTTCGATCGCTATTTACTGAACAACAAATCGTGGTCAAGCAGCGCGGTTGAAACCTTGACAACATCGTATTGAAATCCAATAATTTCCTGAAAATCCCAGGAGGAAAAGGAGAATAACATATATTGTGTAACAGTGCTTCAAGTTCAGGCGGCTGCTCCGTGGAAAGAGTTGGTCCGAGTCGCGAGCCGCTGGGAGTGTGCCGAGCTCAAAGGAAGACGGAGCGAAGGGGCAGATAATGGGCCAGGGGGCAAGGAACGGGGGTAAGTGTGAGGGAAGAATACATCAGGGAGGGGGGAGAGGAGAGAGAGAGAGAGAGGGAGAGGTGGAGGGAGAGAGAGAGCTGGGAGGGAGGGGGGCTTTTGTGAAGAAAACACAGCGAGGAGGCCCCTGTGTTCTGGGCACGTGCAGCAGGACAAGAGGGATAAAAGAAACAGCGGCTCTCCATCTGTCTTTTAAACAGAGGAGAGAGAGGGAGGGGGGCTAAGAGAGAGAGAGGAGAGAGGGAGGGGAGGGGGCAAGAGAGAGGAGAGAGAGAGGGGGAAGAGAGCGAGGGGAAGAGGGAGAGGAGGAGAGAGGGGGAAAGAGGGAAGAGGAGAGAGAGCGAGGGGGAGAGGAAGGAGGAGAGAGAGGAAGGAGAGGAGAGGGGGGGGGGCAAGAGAGAGGGGAGAGAGAGGGAGAGGGGGAGGGGGGGGGGAGGGGGGGGGGGAAGGGAGGGGGGGAGGGGAGGGGGGGGGGGGGGGGGGGAAGGGGGGGGGGGGGAGAGGGGGAGAGGGGAGAAAGGGGAGGGAGGGAGATACAGAGAGGGATGGGGGGGAGAGAGGGAGGGAGACAGGGAGGAGAGAGAGAGGGGAGAAAGGGAAGGGGATGGAGAGAGAAGTGAGAGAGAGGAGAAAGAGAGAGAGAAAAAGAGAGAGAGGAGAGAGAGAGAAAGACGAGTGAGGCCATGGGAGGGTTGGAAGCAGGTGAAGGGGCTGTGGAGTGTTAACTTGGACAGCCCACACAGAGCACAGAGGTCTGGGCTGATAATGTGGAGGTT